>JARHVA010009437.1:207500-227500 GCA_037957365.1 Torreya grandis | reverse complement strand
AAAAAATATCCAAAGCAGTAGTCAATGATTACAACAAACATTCAAAATAATAATGAATTTTATGTCAAGAATCGATCCATGAGATTTTAAGGATCATCATTAGGTTTCATGACCTCACATGATTCCCTTGAATCATTGAATTTGATATTAAAATAATTTTAGTTAACATACCACTTATAGGTTTTAAATAAAGTCAAACCCTTATTAAACAAATAACATTCTAGAGGCTTCACCCAAAATCCTCATAGTTATTAGAATATAATACTCACAAAGTCCCATATTAAAAACTCAATAGAGATAGGCCATTAAAAGTACTTGCAATAAATTTCTTAAATGAAAACATAGAAAAATCCCAAGGAAACCCCAACATAGCCACACAATTCATGTCATTCAAGTAATCATGTAGAGGATCATCAAAATGAACACACACACACACACACACACACACACACACACACACACACACACACACACACACACACACACACACACACACACACACACATGCACGCACGCACGCACGCGCACACACACACACACACACCCACACACACATACACAAAAACACACACACACACACAAACACACACACACACACACACACACACACACACACACACACACACACACACACACACACACACACACACACACACACACACACACACACACACACACACACACACACACACACACACACACACACAAACACACACACACACACACACACACACACACACACACACACACACACACACACACACACACACACACACACACACACAATAGAATCAAATAGCCTTGAAAACATGATTAACTAATTTTTTGACATAAAGATCCAGTTATCACTCTATTCCAAAAGAACCCATGATTCTCATATAAAAACTTAGTCATTTAAATATTAAAGAAATACGAAAAATATTTTACATAACTCAATAATATTTGAAACATATTAGCATGTAGTTGACAAACCAGGCACCATGATCCATTTTAAAAATACACCAGTTGAATAATATAGAATGAAACATAGCTACACAGTTTAAGCTAAAGTGTAAGGTTAAACGAAGCTGAACCATTTATTTAAAAATAATAATGTATACATTCATAGCCATAAAACCTTCAATTGATTCATCAAGTAGCAAGGTCATAGACCCAACTAGGTAGAATAAATTTTTAAACCCATAGAGATTCCAAACAAACACAACCACATATTTAGTTGATGAAAAAATGCATGCAACCTCAAAAACAACAAATACATTCACCAGGCCAAAGATTCATTTGATTACATCAATATATATAATAATTGGATAACATATCAAACTCATTTTTTAAGTTCAAATCCAAAATGATAAAATCAAAACCCACTGGGAACAAAATACCCATCCATAAGTCATAAGACTTTCGGCTACGTATGCAATGTTCAATTTGTTTCATAATATCCTTCAAAATAAAAGAATAACCAGACAAACCAGTCAAGGAGGCTTACCCAATAAATGTAGTGGAGTAAAAACAACACAAATAATGCTAGTAGGATAAAACCAAATTGAAATAACATTTTTTATCATGTAGTAAGTTGAAAAGCAAAACAAGCTAGTACAAAAATAGTCATCCTTTATGTTCATTTTTCTCCATTCCTTCTCCATTCTTCCTACCCATATCCAATCTAACCACCATTGACTAACTCCCCACTCCCAACATCTAATTCCCCATACCCCAACTTAGTTATGTATTCATTAAGAGGAGAGAGAAAGCCCCTCTATTGTTGTCTAAAAACTCTTAAGGTGACCTTGTAAAATTATCATAAATGCAACAGTCATAAATGACTATCATGAAAGCTTGAGCATTAAACAAATAAAAATAATTAACAATTTAAAATTAAATTTAAATATTTAATGCCACTAAGATCAAATTAACCAATCCATACTAATATACCAAGTAACCTAGGTAATAATCCATGTGGGGGATGGGGGGTGTCATGGGGTAGGTCTAGGTAAGTCCTTTAGGGAGTCCATGTCTAAATAAAGAATAGTTCACATGGAGTTGGAGTGGTGAGGATTTTCAATGAAGATAGATAAGGAGTCCATATCAGACTAATACAATGAGAATAATATAAGTAAAAAGTCACCAAGACAATTACATAATAACAAACATTAGTAGGATATGGTACACGAGATAAAATATGACAAGGCTCGATGACAAAATAATGACAAAACAAAGAACAATCAAGACTATCCTATTGGTTCCTAGTTGTAAACCATATATTCTCAACCTAGGATAGTTGAATAAAATGATAAACTAGGATTAAAAAACCCTTAGTATGTTGTTGTAGATGTGGAAGGGTTTGGCATTAAGACTATACCAAATGCATAAAATGACTAAGAGGCACCTAGATAGGGTATGATTGGCTCCCTAATACTTATGGATCTACCTAAACCAAGGTGGAAGGACTTAAGGGGTAGCTTGATCACATGGAGAGATGTTACAATTTAACCTCCATGCGGAATTTAGCACAAGGGAATACAAGTGTGAGTAGGGCACAACCAAACTCGTTAACTCCACCTGTGAAGGGTTATCATATATAATGAATAAATGGACTATATCACATATAAGATATTAAATACATATTTGAAATTAATTTCAACCTTCATTCTAAAGAATTTTAATCAATAAAGGGGATGAATAAAAGACTTTAATGGTAGGATTTAAAGCACAAAATCTAGACACATGTTAAATATTCAATATATTATGATTTTGAAAACAAATAAATCTTAATACATGAAAAGGGTGTATTACTTGTAGGGTAGGATAGGGTAAGATGAGTTAGATGGTTATATAAAAGTGGAGGACAATGTGATTATGGATTTCAATCAGTAGTTATTCTTTCAACGCTCATGACATCACTTATTTCAAAGATGTAAAAAACTTAAATGCATGGTAATGGAACTACTGGGAGTAATTTACACTTATTGGTGCCAATGAAATGAAAATACCCAAATGATCCTTAAAATCTATAATATACACTGAAAAAATAATCTTATGTGCTTTTTCCTATCAAATTCATAAACCTAGGGTACACTAACAAGCTATACAAAAACATACCCTGAAATAATGTAAAAAGGGTTTATAATCCAAATCTATGCTCAAAATTACAACCATTAATGAGTATAAACCCAAATGTCTAATCAATTGCATTTGAAAAACATATTATTGTACTTCATCAATAGAAATTATCAAACAAACATGAGCATTTTCATTAAAACATTACACACATATGTGTTTCAAAATGCTTACATGGGGATAAGCATGGTGGATTTACGCTATGTTGGATATGGGAGACATATAAACATGATCTTAGATCTTGATAATGGTTGTATAGATAGAACCATCTTAACAAGAGAGACAAAATGCACACAATAGTGATCCCAAAATGTGAAAGAGCCTATACTAAGGAAGAAAATTAACAAAAAATAATGACCCAACTTAAATAGAAGGCAAGCCTTTTATTTATACATTTTTCAAATATGGGACTATGGGTCACAACTTGAAGCATTGTAAACCAACATTTTAAGTCCACCAAGATGACTATAGCTAGAAAATATTCCCTTGCCATCCTTGAAATCTTCATCCTTTTGTGATAAAAATCATAAATCTAACTTCCTCTACAAGGAATGATGAAGATTTGGAGCACATCATATGATTTGATGGTAGGAGATGCCTTTTATATGATATACAAGGATAATATTCATGGTAGAGGGCTGAATAAACTTTGTCATTATGTGTAACTTCCTTGGGATGCTTTTTACCACTTACCTACATAGGTGGAATCTTCTAAACATATATCCTCCCCTTTGTGAATGCCAAGGGAAAACCATTACTTTGTGATGATTATAATTGGAAAGGTCCAACTATGATGAAAATACAAAAGATCTATAGTCATTTGGAAAATATGCTTTGGGGTGGCTAACAAATATTCCTATATGGTATTAATCATTACCCATCCATGGAAGAATAAATAATTTTAGATTTAAAACCGAAGCTTACCACATACTAACATTTAGCATGCCACATCAGATCCAACTAGGCATCGTGGGGATTAAAAGTGACCAAGCAAATTAATCTGATACAATCTGGACACTTATCTTTTTTTGGTGCAATCTAGAATCCAAATCAATTACACACCCTCAATCCTATTTTCACATATAAAGCATGGGCCATAGATCCATATCTAGTTCATTGTAGTTGTGACACATTTCATTACCATGTTTGTCTTGACCCCTTTGAAATTTTTTCTCTCTCATGTCATCAATCTAATTAATGATTGGTCACTCACTAATGGCTTAAAACTTGTCCTTCTTATATCTCCCTACAGGTTCTTGGACTAATTTGACTCGTTGATTACCATAATATCTTACTTAGGCAAGTGAGCGCACTCCATTAGATCATGATCTAAGGAGTGAAACATCATTAGATACTATCTACATTTGGGCTTGAGGATGTGCCAATTGGTAGACCCATGGGCTTCTTATGTACCTTTAAAATAATATCTGTTGTTTTGAGCACCATCACACCATGTAGAAATGCCTTGCTAGAGCTCTAGTCTCGTTGAACTGTCAACTATCCACTCACATCATTTAATCTTTGGAACATGTTTGAACTTTTTATCATTCCCTATGAACTTGACACTTGTCATGCCTATGTTGGTCCTCAGTTCCTTTGAATTATTCAGCTTTGATCATGCACTATCAAACTGTCAAATCATCCCTTCCTAAACAAATGTGTGTCATAGATCTACCTCCATTTGAAATCAAATGGCTACTTCACAGGGCCTAAATTTGATGCTCACATGACTATCCTAAAACATTTGAATCCCAATGACTACTTATTGTGCCTAAAAATTAATGCCCATGTACCTATCAAATGACATCCATGAGACCATCATACCTATAATCTAGGTAAATATCTTTGAGACCTTTTATCTTTGAGCTTTTTTTTGGAAAGAATTTGGTCAGGGTAATTGCTTTAGATAACTTTCCCATATTAATTTATTGAAGCCCTTATCTCTTTCAAACTTTTCTTTGTTGGAAAAATTATTTCAAACATTTTTTCTGGAACAATTTATCCAAAGCCATTGATCCTTAAATTTTTCTTGAAGAACATGAACCTTACATTTTTCTTGAAGAAATGTAATTCTCTCAAAAATTTTACGTGGGAAAAATGCTCGAAGGAAATAGACCTTCAAACTTTTTGCCATGCACAAAATGTTCGATGGGACCTTTGATCTTCAAGATTTTTTTTGAAATAATTTGGTCAGGATAATTTCTTCAGATAACTTTCCCATATTGATTTCCTGAAGCACTTATCTCTTTCAAACTTTTATTTGTTGGCAAAATTATTTCAAACATTTTTTCTAGAACAATTTCTCCAAAGCCATTGATCCTTAAATTTTTATTAAAGAACTTGAACCTTACATTTTTCTTGAAGAAATGTGATTCTCTCAAATTTATTACGTGGGAAAAATGGTTGAAGGAAATGGACCTTCAAATTTTTTTCCATGCACAAAATGTCCAATGGAATTCTTTTAGGTTTTTTGTAAAACACTTTTCCTAATGTAAATTAATTTTATGGGAATTTTTGTAAAACATTTTGCCCGATGCAAATAGATATTCATCATTGTTTTCCATGATAAAAAACTTGAAGACTTATTAATGTCGGGCAAAGTGTGCACAAAAAAAGTTTAAAAAAAATCTAAGGGATTTATACATACTAAGTAAAGACTAGATAGCACTTAGCCAATTTAACATGAACTTGACCTTTCAATGTAATGCATGAAAATAAGACTTGGGATGAGGAATTATATATTTATAATTGATAAGGACCAAATTCATTTAGTTAAATTTTGGGCACTAACACTAACTCTTTCCCAGGGATGCATATCCCCTACAAGTGTTCAAAGAATCCCAAAATGTAAGACTAGGTGCCAATCTGCTGGGCCATGGATTAAAAACTTAGCAACTTCAAAAAACACCCATGAAGACTAAAAAAAAGATGGAAGATTTAAGATAAACATATCAGGAGGATTTGGAAATGAACACATAACAAAACACAAGGGAAACTGTACAAACAAGGCCCAAAGTATAGGGGCAATAAAGTAATAGAAGGACAAAGCAATAATACACTATACAATAATGCACATAAATAACATAATTAAGGAGGTGTTTAGATGTCTTCCATTGACTTTTAGATTTGAAATTTTTCCATCCCTTAATTTCTTGAACATTTCCAGTAGCTTGGTGGCCAAGATGCAGTAAAACAATCTTTACCTATGCGTGAAGGTACTACTTCTAGGCTACAATGGGATGAAAATTTGAAAAAAATCCTTCCTATATGATCTCAAATCTTGAAAAGACCATGGTAAAATAGCTTGGTACCTTTTCAACAGCTGTAAATAAGATTATTTCTTAGCTATAATCAGATAAGTACCATGCTAGAGTGCTTCAAGATTAACAATGTCATTCATGCACTCAAAGTACTGCTTGAAAGATGTCCAAAAAGTTTCATCTTTAGGGGCATAAAATATAGTCCCATCTTCATGAAATGACATTCTCCAAACAACATCTTTATTATCATACCCAACATCAAGAATAGTTGGTTGCTTAACAACATTAAAATTCCTAACGAGGTTACCTAATTCCACATTTATGTGTACTTTAGTTATAACACACTTTGGATCTTCAATTGCATTATGATTGGGTAACTCATATGATTGTGTCATACTATCAACACAAGAAAATTTATACATCACGACTTTGCCCACACTCCAAAATTGATCAACAATAGTATCATTCATCATTTCCATGGAGGCATAAAAATTACATGCCATGTTTTGATAATTGAACACCAAATATCATCATCATTAGATGTAGACTCAATATCATTCTTGTCTTCATCACTTGGTTCAGAAATATCACATGGGGGATGTAGAAGGAAACACTTTTCACACCAATCAATGTCAAAATCATAATTTATAGCATTTACCTTGGCATGCATTGGATCATAAATTATTTTACAACCCTTTTATTCTTATTTCTATCATCACATGAAGATTTATGAAATAAACCCTTCTCAACTCTAGCTAGCTTTTAGGAGATCTTTTTGGCAATAGAGGCCAAAGTCATCATGGTTTCCTCAAGGTTGGTTGTATTTATAGACTGCATTTTTTTTATATTGATCAATTTTACACCAACCTACGTTTCCAAAGGGCTTCACACATCCTTTATGTTGATCTCAATTTGGATGGGCATATTGAATTCCAATCATAGGTTAGTGGGAGCCTTTTCCCTCGAGTAGTACACAACATTCTTATCAAAGTCATCATAATACTTTATCAAACACGTTGTATCACTAGGCCTTATGTTCTTGGACAACTACATCATGGCCTTATTGAACCATGCATTGAAGTCTTGGACAAACTTACCAAGGTTATTTTTGATGTTTTCAAACTTAGCTAAAATAAATCTAGAATTAATTCTATAACCATACTAAATTTTGAAAACATTATTAATTTCTTCCCATGAATCAATGCATCCACTAAGATGATAATTGAACCGTTCATGACCATCTTCCTCTAGTGTGTGCACAAAAAAATTAATGTATAAATTCTCATTCTCAACCTCATAATCTTCAATAATATTGTGAAAAACCCTTAGGTGATGATCACCACTTACTACATTATTCCCTTGGAATTTTGGAAGGCATTTCCTTACTTCATTCAAGAATTTATTTAGATAACCTTCTATGTCACCAAAATTACCAAACCTAAATATGAGAATGCAGAATATAGGATGGTTATTCTTGTCTTGGTATCTATGTCTCATCATTGGTTTAATGGTAGGTTCAAGAATAAATGGAAAAGGGATGTGAGGGGGTAAACGAGGTGGACTTGAAAGACAAAACTTAGGAGGGGATTCAACTGGTTGAGAAGGAGATGGATAATAAGTTAGACTATATGATTGTAAATAGTGAGAATAAATTTGAAAATATACATTAATAGGAAGTTCAACAAACAAAATTTTAAACTTACCAGAATCTTGATAGCCCATGTAGTCCTTTATATCTACACTATGTCCTTTAACAAGCCTCCAAACATGTTTGCTTCTTTTCTGATGAACACTTAAGGGTGAGACAAGGTTCTTAAATGAGTCACCTTTGAAATATGACCTCATTCCTTTCATCTTTGCAATCAAAATAACTCTCAAAGATGAAGATATTCAAAGTAATGATCTTTCTTTGTAACTAGATGATAATTTGGAATCGTCACTAGAAGCAAACTTCTAGAATATAACCATTTACAAAGTTGAAGTGATACATATTGAAACCATGTATTAATAAAATTAGTGATGATGTATGAAAGCAAAGATAATGAATCTTTTAGATTCATGTTCAAACAATGAAAACCACCTCAAAACATGACAAATTTCTATCTCTTTGTAACAAATTCAATAGATGTCAAATTATCAAATCTCTCAATTTTAACATGTCCCCAGTGGAGTGAAGTAGCATTGGCAACCAAGATAGTCAAGAAAATTTAAATAACACCAAATTTCAAACACATGAGATAAACATGAATAATATTTTATAGAAATGTAGCTAAGATTACTTGCATATAATAGCAGATAACTTTTTCAAACCTAAAATTATACAAATAAATCTCTATAAAAGTCCATCTCCAATTCTTTGCAAGAGTCCCCAATAACACAAGTTCCATGGGTGTTGTTTGTCCTCGATAATGGCACCAATAAAGTGTTTCTCCATAGTTATACCCCATGTACATTCAACCTTTCACACTTGAATAAAATGATAAACTAAGTTGAAAAACCCACTAGAATGTCATTGTAGCCAGGGAAGGGTTTGGCATCAATACTAGACCGAATGTAGAAAATGACTGAGAGGCACCTACAAAGGTTATGGTCAACTCCTTGTTACTACTGGCTCTTCTTGAACCAAGGTGAGAACACCTAAGTGGTGGCTTGCTCATATGAATAGATTCTGTAATTTAGCCTCCATGGGGATTTTTAGCATAAGAAAATACAAGTATGACTAGGGCATAACGAAAATCATTCACTCCACTTGAAAAGGGTTGTCAAATGAAATAAAAAAATGCATTAGATTGCATACAAAATACTAAAGATAGATTTAAAAGTGATTTCAACCTTCATTTTAAATAATTTTTAACAATAAAAAATCTAAATAAAAGACTATAATGTTAGGATTTAAAGCACACAATGCAGAGACATGTTAAATATTTAATATCTTATGCATCTATTAGCAAATAACACTTAAGACATGTAAAGGGTGTATTACTTTTAGTTTAGGATAGGGTACAATGAGTTAGATGATTATATAAAAGGGGATGGCATTGTGCTGGTGGCTTTCAATCAACAAGGATTCTTTCAACATTCATGACAACACTTAATACAAATACAATAAAAACTTAAATACAAGATAATGGAACTAATAGGAGTAATTTGCACTTATTGGTGATAATGAAATGAAAATACCTAAATGATCCTTGAAATCCTCTAACCTACATTGAAACTAGAATCCCACATTTCTTTCCTTTCAAATCCATAAACATAGGGTGACCTAACAAGTTATTCAACAACATATCTTTAAATAATACATAAGGGGTTTATAATCTAAATCTATGCTCAAAATGATGACCAGTAATGAGCATAAACCCAAATGTCTAATAAAAAATATTTTCAAAACATATTAATGCACTTCATCAAATGAAATTAGCAAAGAACCAAAAGCATTTTCATTAACTTTGTAAGAGAACATTACACACATCAGTGTTTCAAAATGTTGCAATGGGGACAAGCATGGTGAATTTACTCCATGTTGGACAAGGGAAACATATAAACATGCTCTCAGAGCATACTAATAGCTATATAATTGGAACCACCTTAGAAAGAGAGATTAAATGCAAACATTAATGTTCCCAAAATGTGGAAGAGCCTACACTAAGGAAGAAAAAATAAAAAAAAATAATGACCAACCTTGAATAGAAGGCAAACCTTATATTTATACATTTTTCAAATTTGGGACTATGGGTCACAACTTGTAACATTACAAAACAAACCTTTCAAGTCTACCAAGATGCTTTTAGATATAAAATATTACCTTTCCATGCATGAAATCTTCATCCATTTTCAATAAAAATCATAACTCTAATTGCTTCTACAAGGAATGATGAAGATATGGAGCACACCTTTTGATTTCATTGTGGGATATGCCTTTCACATGAGATGGAAGGATAACATTCATTGTAGATGTCTAAACAAACTTTGTCATTATTTGCAACTACCTGGGGATGTTATTGACCACTTGCCTACATAACTAGAAAATTTTAGACATATATACTCCCCTTTATTCATGCCAAGGAAAAACCATTACCTTATGATGATTACAATTGGAAAGCTTTAGCTATGATGAAAATAGAAAAGATATAGGTCCATTTGGAAACTATGATTTAAGATGTCCCATAGATCTTTCCAATGCTTTGAACCATTGCCCATACATAGAAGAATAATTAATTTTAGCTTTTAAACAAAAGGTTACCACATAGTGACATTTATCATGCCACATTAGATTCAACTGGGCATTGTGGGGTTTATAAGCAACTAATCAAATTAACTAGTTCTTATTTAGATACTTGTCATTTTATGACACAATCTAGAAACTGGACCAAATACACACCCTTGATCTTATTTTTAGGATCTAACATGAACCATATATCCATATCTAAATTATTACAATTATGACACATGTATCCTAAACCCTTTGAAAAGTCTACTCTCATTCACATCACTGATCTATTAAATATATTAGGGACTATTAATCATTGATTTGCTTGGTCACTCGCCAAGGGCTTGACACTTTTCCTTCTCACATCTCCATAGAGGACCTTCAATTGCTTTGAATCTTTAGTTACCATCAAATCTTGACTAGTAAAGTGAATTCACTCTATCAGATCATGATCTAAGGGGTGGAATGCCATTATATACTATCTACACTTGGCCCCAATGATGTGCCATTTGGAAAGCCCATTGGCTTCTTATGTACCTTACAAACAATCTCTATTTCTTTCAGCATCATCGTACCATGTGGCAACACCTTGCTAGATCTCTAGCCCTATTAAACTATCAAATATCCAATATCATCATTGCATCTGTAGAACATACTCAAATTTTTGATCATGCCCCATAAAATTGACACTTGTCATGCCAATGTTGGTCCTCGGTTCCTTTGACTTATTCAACTTTGATCACACACTATCAAATCATCCTTACTTGAGTAAACATGTAATACTAGATCTACCTCCATTTGAAATCAAATGGGTACTTCATGAGGCTTAAAACCATATTTGAACATTTGAATTACAATGAATACTTACCATGCCATAAAATTGATTTCTACATAGATGTTTGTGAGACTGTCATACCTACAATTTGGAAAAATTTATTTGGATTGTTTGGTCATCAAGACATTTTTATTTATCATTTTTGTCTTTGGGCATCCTATTTTTAGCATTCCTATATTTGGTAACAATTATTGTTCTTGGGCCCTTTGGTATTTGAAATTTTTGTCCTCAAGAATTTGGTCAGGACAATTGCTTCAAACAACTTTCTCATAATAATTTCCCCTAAGCACTTGTCTCTTTTGAAATTTTCATTGTTGAGAAATTTTTTCTAGACATTTTGTTTCAAATAATTTTTCGAAAGTCATTGACCCTTAAGTTTTTCCCAAATAAAATTAATCTTACATTTTTCTCAAATAAATGCAATTCTCTTAGACTTTTTACATGGGCAAAATGCCCAATGTAAATAGACCTTCAAACCTTTCGCCATGGATAAAATGTCAAACAAAATTCCTTTGGGTTTTTTGTAAATCACTTTGCCCAATGTAAATGAATTTTATTATAATTTTTATAAAACATTTTACTTGACACAAATATGTCTTCAAGATTTTTATCTATGACAAAAATATTGAAGATTTTTTACATCGGGAAAAGTGTTTAGATAAAATTAAAAAAAATTCTAAGGGTTTTATACATATTAAGTAAAGACCAAATAACACTTAGCTGATTTAAGATAAACTTGACCTTTCAAAGGAACACATGAAAATATGACTTGCGATGATGACTTTGGTATTTATACTTGACAAGGGCCCAACATCTTTAGTTTAATTTTGGGCACTATAATTGGATCTCACTTGGGGATGCACACCTCCTATGGGTGTGAAATAAACCCCAAAATGAAAGACTAGGTGCCAATCTAGTGGGACACAAAGTCAAGACTTAGAAACTTCATCAAACACCCAATAAGACTCAACAAAACATGGCAGACTTAACAAAAATAGATCAAGAGGATTTAGAAATGAACACACACCAAAGCACAAAGGGAAACTATATAAACAAGGCCAAAGTAGAGGGGAAACAAAGTAATTAAGGATAAAGAAACAAAGTAATTGAGGACAAAGAAATAAAACACTAGGCGATAATGTACACAAGTGACATACTTAATCAAGTATTGGAGATGCTTGCCATTGATTGGTGGCTCTAAAATTCTACCATCGCTTATTTTCTTGAACTTTTCTAGCATCTTTGTGGTCAAGATGTAGTAAAATAATCTTTGCCCATGCCTGAAGGTACTACTATTAGGATACAATGGGATGACAAGTTGCAATAAATATTTCCTATATGATCTCAAATCTTGATAAGACCACGCTAAAATATCTTGGTAGCTTTTTAGCAGATGTAAATAATCTTGTTTCTTGGCCACAATAAGGAAAGTACCAAGCAAGAGTGTTTTAGGGTAAGTAATGTCATTCATATACTTGAAGTGTTGCTTGAAATAATTCTAAATTTTTTCATCTTCGAGGGTATAAAATATAAACCCATCTTCACTTAATGACATTATCCAAACATCACCTTTATTGTAAATCCTAACATCAAGAATAGTTGGTTTCTTAAAAACATTCAAATTCCTAATGAGGTTACCCAATTCGACACTCATGTATAACACTTCAATTAGATCACACTTTGGATCTTCAATTGCATCATGATTGGGTAACTCATATGCTTGTGTCATACTATCATCACAAGAAAATTTATACATCAAGACCTTTTTGACCACACTCTAAAATTGATGAGTAGTAGTAGCATTCATCATTTCCATGTAAGTATAAAACTTACATGGGGAGTATTGATAATTGAACATCAAAATATCATCATCATCAAAATGTAGACTCAAGATCATCTACCTCTTCATCACTTGGTTTAGAATTATCACATGGGGGATGTGGAAGGAAAAACTTGTCATACCAAGCAATTTCAAAATCATAATTCATAACATTTATCTTGGCATGCGATGGATCAAACACTTCTTTTCCAACACTTTTATTCTATTTTTTGTCATCACATGAAGACCTATGAATCATCCCCTTCTCAGCTCAAGCTATCTTGTAGGACATCTCTTTGACAATAGAAAACAAATTCTTCATGGTTTTGTCAAGGTTGGTTGTCTTTGTAGACTATGTTTTTTCTAAGTTTATCAATTTTACAACTTACTTGTCCAAATGCCTTCCTAAAACCTACATGTTTTTCTCAATTTGGATGGCCATATTGAATGTAAAACATAAGTTAGTGTGAGCCTTATCCGTCAACTAGTATGCGACCTTCTTATCAAATGCATCACAATAATTTATCAAGCACACTGCATAACTTGGCATTATGTTTTTGGGCAGCTGAATCATGGTCTTGTTGAACCATGTATTAAATTCCTACACACACTCATCAAGGTTCTTATTGATGTTTCAAGACTCATCCAAAAATAAATATAGAATCAATTTTGTCACCATACTAAATTTTTAAAACATAATTCATTAGTTCCCATGAATAAATGCATATACTAAGAAGAGAATTGAGCCAATCATGAGCATCTTCCTCTAGTGTGTGCACAAATAACTTAATTCACATGTCCTCATTCTCAACCTAATAATCTTCAATAATATTTTTAAAATCCCTTAGGTGCTGAGCACCACTTACTGTATTATTCCCTTCAAATTTTTGAAAGCATTTTGATGCAGGGGAATCTTGGAATGCTCATGTGGCCTAGTATATGTGTGCAAAGTTGAATTTTAGTTTAAGCTTATTTTCTTACCAAAAAGGGAATTTCAAAATTTCAAAGTGTATTAGAGGTCTTAGTGAGAGTGTGATGAAATGTAATTATTAAATAAAGTTGTAATAGAGATTTTATGATATCATAAAGGTCTTATAATGGATTTTAATGTATTTTTCAAGTTAGGTGTGAGGTGGCAGCGCATCACCCTTTGTAGGTTTAGGAGGCTGATAGGAAATCTTGATCAAGATTTAGTTATAAGTCTTGTTGTTAGGAGGTTATATATATATATATATATATATATATATATATATAGTTTTTAGAGGTGGCAACCTTTCATCTGATTCAAGGATGATAGAGTATTAAGTTTAGAAGTAAAACCCTGTAAAGAAAAGAATGTTTTGAATGAAGAATTGATCCAGACACTGTTGAGGTCATTCACTATTATTGATGAATAAACGTGATTTGCTAATGAAAGATTGAGATTTAAATTTTTTTAAAGAATGTTTGAAAGCTAATATACATTTGGTTGATGAATATTTTCTCCAAGATATAAATAAAAAGGAGCTATGGTTAAAGAATATAAAATATAGACCCCTAATCCTATATAAGCTATTGGTTATAGGTTTAATTTGATTTGTTGACAAAAGACTATGAAATGATTCCTAGAATATTTGGAAGGTATTAGATAGATTTGTGTTTCTATTTGTGGTGACAATTTTCAAGAAATATTCATGAAATATATCTAATGTTTATATAGAAACATAAATAGACCCCTGTTTGGATAATTTTTCCCTATTTATAGACTATTTTTAACAAGATAGTGATGCATTTCAATTGATAAGTTGTAGTACATTATTAAAAATATGTGTTGAGTGTTAATTTAGTTTATGATATTAATATTTAACAAAGAAACCCTACCAATAAATTCATATTTTAAATTTGACCCTATTTTATGTAGAAAATGTTGTTGGGTAGGAATGTGTAATGACTTTTTGAAAGTTATGAATAAAGAAATGAATTTAAAATGATCTTGGATGAGTTGATAAGTGTGAAGGAATCCATTGAGGTTTGTAATATCCATTGGAATTTTCAAAAAATATGTTATGAGGGTTAAAACCTCAAGATAGACCTGTAGAACATGCATTTTCCTACATAGATGAAAGCATTTGGAGTTGAAAACATTGATACATGATTTGAAAGTGAGGGACATCACTTGGATAAGTTGTCCTAGGTATACACAGACCCTATAAATCCATTTCAAATCTTTGATACTTAGTAAAATGTTTTAAAGAGAATTTTATAGCCTCTCGATTGAGATGGAGGCTTAGAATCCCTAGATCTAGGGTTTATTGTATAGAATGATTTTTGATAGTGGAAAATGTCCAAATATTTGTATTCTACCTATTTTAAATATAATCTAATATATTTTAATATTTTGATAGGGTTTATGTATTTGTAGGTATGATTTCTTGGGGACTGAGGGGTAATAGGCCTAATAGAGACCTACTATTTTAGGTCTAAAGAGAGTAAATGAACTTGTATGAAGATATAAAACTCCAAAATTCATACATAGGTATATTATGACATGAGAAGAAATAAGTAA
The DNA here is from genome assembly GCA_037957365.1 of Torreya grandis. Classification (NCBI taxonomy): domain Eukaryota; kingdom Viridiplantae; phylum Streptophyta; class Pinopsida; order Cupressales; family Taxaceae; genus Torreya; species Torreya grandis. Next base: position 211,714 of record JARHVA010009437.1, on the reverse strand, counting down.
ACATTGTATTTTAAAGGGTGAGAGCTATTTTCCATACTAAGCATGTGATGCCCAAAAAAGTGCTAGAAGGACTGTTTGTAAAGAGAGGACACAATTGTGTCAAGGAAGAAGCTGAGAGTTGAATAGTGTTTGTGAGTGGATAGAAAGGGTTGTTGAAAAATTAACTAAGAGTGTTGAGTAATATTAAAACTAGAATGTAGATAATAGGAACTTAAATTCATGGCATCATAATAAAAGAGTGTGTCTATTGTTGATAATATTGATAGAAGTTTACAAAGGCATGAAATGAGGTTTGTAAAGTGTTAGAAGAGATGTTAATAATAGATTGAGATATCCATGAGACCATAAATAACCTATGAAAAGAATTATTAACCACTTAATAGTGAGACTACACTTAGAATATTGTATAAAGGAATGATCTAGTGAAATATTGTCAAAAGAAGAGGAAAAGAAGACAAAGTTAGGTAATGGGGAAAGTGAGAATTGGAAAAGTGTTAGTAGAGTTTCTATAAGGACAAAAGGATTAATTAGATTCCATCTAATCATGATAAAAAAAATTGAAACCAATTCTTTCATGATAGAACAATAAAAAGAAATTTCTAAATAAAGGACATAGGTAGAGTTTGACAAAGAAGTGTAATAGCTCTGCATCATTTGGTATTAGAGACATCTAGATTCTATATGAAGGTATATATAGGTATGCCCATTATGATTATATTTCATTTTGCATGATTAAATGAGAACTTGAAGGTAAACAAACAAGAAATCTTGTTGGAGGACATATTAAGAAGGCAATTTGAGAAGGTATGATACATTTTGTGGTTGATTCATTTGATTTGGATGTATGACGGATATATAATAGTAAGTATTATGGTGGCAGCCCTAAATTAAAAAATAGAATCTCACAAACAAAGCTCAAGGAAGTGAAATAGGTCAATTGTGAAAGGACAAGAAGTTGCAAGGCCCAAATGTCATCTAATATATAAGGCTCCAAGTGTGAACAAAAGCAAATGATCCAAGTGAGACCAAAAAAAGGAAAAGAATGTGCCCAAGTGAGGTACTCAAGGAGAAGATGAGAGAAGAGGTAGAAAGGAAAGTGAAAGATAGGGTTAAGCACAAAATTCATAAGGAAAATATGGTGCATGAAGACATCAAAAATAAGATTGAGATGGAGAGAGAGATGGTAGAGATGAGGAAGTAAATGGATGAGATGTTGATCAAGATTGAATAGATGAAAGAGTTTGTGAACCCACATATCAGATGGGTTATGAAAATTAATCCAATAAAATGTCCAATCAAGAAATTAGTGGAGAAGAGAAGAAGATAAAAGAGGAAGGACAAGGAGGCAATCAAGTTTCATGACTTGAAATCTAATGCTGCTTTGATATGTGTGAATGTAGGTTTGAGATATGAAGAAAAGGGAGATATAGTTGACCCAATTCATAGTACAAAGAGACCAAAATAAGAGGCATATGACCAAGTGGTGATCAAAATAAGTCAATATGAAGAAGAGGTTCAATGTAGAGTCATGTTGATGGATCAAGAATAAATAGGTCAGCCATGTTGAAATGAAGATACCATGAGGAAAGAAGAAATACTCATTCAAGAGGATGAAATAGAAACCAAATTAGTAATAATAAAACATCATAAGGAAATTTATGAGGTTTAATCAAGTTTATATGAGTCTTTAAAGTAAGATTATGGATTTGACGATCATCAAATGTATAGAGAAATGGTTAAGGATGTTACCAAGGAAAGCAAACTTATGGAATGTAGTAGTAGTGTCAAAGATAAGGGCATTAATGAAAGCAAGAAGGAGTCAAGCATATTAATGTACTCCACAAGATGAATTTGCATCTATTGAATTTTAATAATAGGTGTAAGGTGAAGGAAAAGTAATGCAATGAGAGAATCAAGATGCATTTGTAACTGATGCAAAGAAGGAGAGTGATATACGCAAAGCACATGAAGGTGATTGGAAGCAAGAGGAACAAGAAAGAAAAGAGGTAAGATGGAGAATTCTTCAATGTAATAATAAATAAAAAGTTTTAATTAATGATTTGTTGTGTTTTTTAGGTGTAGCATGCAAGAAGATAGCAAAAGGCAAGACAAAGTACAAGTGTGGTAGTCAAGAGCACACACACCTCTATGATTGTTTAAAGAAAGAAGAAGATCGGAGAAAAGTTATTTTATCCCCTTGGGAGTATGATGAACATGAATCTTGGAATTCTCAAGTGTCCTATAATGTGTGTGTAAATATGATTTTGAGTTTAATCTTCTTTTCCCACCAAAAAGGAAATTTCAAAATTTGAAAGTGTAGTGAGAGTATGATGAAATGTAATTGTTAAATAAAGTTTTAATAAAACTTTTATGGTCTCATAAAGATTATATAAATTATTTTAATTTACTTTCCAAGTTAGGTGTGAGGTGGCAGTTCACCACCCTATGTAGGTTTAGGAGGTTGATAGGAAATCTTGATTAAGTCTCAGTTATAAGTCTTATTGTTAGGAGTTTGAATATTTATAGTAGTTTTATTATGTGAGAGAAGTTAAGGTTTTAGAGGTGGTAACATATCATAAAATTATAGGATGATAGATTATTGAGTTTATAATTAAAACCCTATAAACAAAAGAATGTTTTGAATGAAGAATTGATTTAGACCCTATTGCAGTTATTCACTATTGTTGATGAATCCATGTGATTTGATAATAAAAGATTGAGATTGAAATTGTTATTAATAATTTTTGAAAGATAATGGAAATTTATTTGATTAATATTTTCTCTAATATGTAAACAAAAAGGATATCTAGTTAAAAAGTACAAAATGCAGACCCCTAATCCTAAATAGGTTATTGGTTACATGCTAAATTTGTTTTATTGATAAAGATTAACTGTGAAATTGATTCCTATCATGTTTGTAAGGTATTTGATATATATTTTTTTTAATTTATGGTGACAATTTTCAAGAAATAGTGATGAAATATATCTGGTGTTTATAAACATAAACAAACCCAATGTTTGGGTAAATTTTCCCTATTTATAGACTATGTTTAATAAGACAATGATGCATTAATATTGATAAGTTTTAGTACATGAATTAAAAATATGTATTGAGTGTTATTTAAGGTTATGATATTCATATTAAACAAATAAACTACAGTAGTAAATTCATCTTTTAAATATGACCATGTTTCTTGTATAAAATGTTGTTAGGTAGGACTCTATAATCACTTCTTGAAAGTTATGAATAAATAAATGACTTTAAAATGATCTTAAATGAGTTGATAAGTGTGAAATAATCCATTTAGGGTTTTAATAGCCTTTTTATTTTTCAAAAACATGGTATGAGTGTTAAAACCTAGAGATAGACCTGTAAGACATGTATGTTCTTACATAAATGAAAGCATTTAGAGTTAAAAACACTGACAAAGGATCTAAAAGTAAGGGCCATCACTTGGATAATTAAATATTCTTATTAATTGTATTTTGAATATTTTAGACTTACTAAAATGTTTGAAAGATAATTTTGTAGCCTCTTGGTTGAGACAGAGGCTTGGAAACCCTAGATCTAGGGTTTAGTGTATAGAATGATTTATAAGCATGGAAAATGTCCAAAAAATTATATTATACCTATTTTAAATATGATATAATATATTTTAGTAGTTTTAAATGGTTTTCATATTTTTAATTATGTTTTATTTGGGATCGAGGGGTTATAGGCCTAATAGAGACCTAGTAATTTAGGCCTAAAAAGAGTAAATGAACTTGTATGAAGAGATAGAACTCAAAAATTCATAGACATGTATGTTATGAAATGAGAATCATGAAATAAACTTCATATTTTTAAGATTGAGAGTTATTTTATATACTAACCATTTAATGCCCAAAAAAGGGCTAGAAGGACTATTTGCCAAGAGAGGACAAAATTGTGTCAAGGAAGAAGTTGAGAGTTGAATAGTGTTTTTGAGTGGACATAGAGGTTGTTGAAAAATAACTAAGCATGTTTAATACTATCGGAACCAAAATTTAGAAAAGAGGACCTTGATTACATGGCATGATCATAAAATAAAGAGTGTCGCTATTATTGATAGTATAGACAAAAGTTTGCTAAGGGATGAAATGAGGTTTGTAAAGTGTTAGAAGAGATGTTAATAATAGATAGAGAGCTGAATGAGACCCTAAAGAATGTGTGAAACAAATTATTAACCACTTAA
>JARHVA010009437.1:167500-185000 GCA_037957365.1 Torreya grandis | reverse complement strand
CACCTAGAACTGATCATTATGTGTGAATGGTTAACATTATTGGGTATGCTCACTATATTAGTGAAAACCTATGCTTAATCATAAAAATTCAAATTAAACCTATGGTGCTTATGTGGACATGTTTTCTTGGCATTTGTAGACGACATAGGAATGTACAGATGGGATGGATCCTAAAAAAATTATGATTTTTTTTCATTTTTAAAACATGTATGTATAGGTGGGGAGGTGGGGTGAAGTTTAAATGGAAAGTGGTTTGATTCAATATAGCGGAAGTAAAATGGTACAACCACACCGAAAGACATGATATATATGTAAACTTAGATAAATTATCTTTGAATATGAAGGAAGTAATGTATTTTACATATTTAGGACATGGATTGAATGATGTGGTTGATGAAAAATTATATCCATACATTACACCATGTTCATACCCTTGGAATAAAGGAAACACCATATAGAACATCATTGAAAATAGTGAATGGTTTAAAGGTGAGATAAGTGATGATAGTGAGGGGTAATGATAAGGTTTTTTTTATAATATCATACACAAATCAGCCCATTTGAAAACCATACCCAAATCTAGGGTATTTAATTAATTTAGTGATTACCAATGGCTATATGTTAGTGTTTGAGCACAATCCCACGTTCACCTCTCTTATCATTGTATACTTTAAGGTTCTTGACTATTCTAATAGTTACTCTCAAGGTGTGTTTAATAATCCAAATCCTTGATAGAATTTTTTTTTGTTTTGCGTGATTTTTTTTCAATTAAATAATTTTGTTTTTTACTTACCAAAGAAAAAAACAAAAATTAGAAATAAATTTCTTAATATGGGTTTTGTATATTAAAGAGAAATCTTGTAAATTGATAGTTAAACCTCAATAGAAACCTATGATTACTAACTTTCCTTTACATTTGAGTGACCATCATTGCCTAGATCACATTTAAAAATCTCATCACTTTCATGATCTATAAAAATGTATTTGTATGTCCAAATAATTCTGTGTAAAGCCATTATAGAATAAACCATTTGATTTTTTGTCTTATATTTTATTTAAAAATAACTATTTTGTATTCTTTTATTCTTATATTTTATTTAGAAAAGAAACATCTCAATGTTCGAAGATAAATATTTCATTTGCACTATATGATATTTTAAGATATGTTAAATTTATTATAAGCATAACTCTCTTATGATATTTAAGCACAACTTATTTTCTGAGATAATATTGAGGAAAAGATATATAATTCCACATTTGAGGTGACTCCTAGATGATCTACATAAATTAGGAATAAACATAAAGGTTTAAAGCAAACATGAATTTCTGCATTCCTACTTGTTCATTATAAATTATATCTTCATGTTAGCATTCTTTCCAATAAATGTGACAATATAACTTCATGTTTCAGCATTATTTCCAATAAATATAGTATTTTTAGTTATCTAAAAAGTAAATATAGTTTAAAATAGGAAATACTTCCTTAGTCAGGAAACATTTTTTGAAATTGAACATCTTTTTTTACATTAAGATTGGAATCATAAACCTATATGGTTACTTTTTTTTAACATATAATAAAATGAAATTCCTTGCGTGGAAATTTTAGTAATTCATGTCCCACCAACCTATCTACGTATATCAGATTCTTATATTTTTTCCTAATAGTCAAACACACTTTTAGAAGTCTACTAATAACCTCTCCACAATAGCACAAGAGGGCCAAGGGGTCTAAATTTTTTTAATATGATGTTATATATTTATTATAAAGAAATTAAATTTAAATAACAACAAATTCCTCTTCCATGTAAAATATGCATAAATTGTTTCACGCAATAAATTGATAAATTATGACTTATCTCATGGTACATTTATTACGATGAACCCTCGAGTGGTGTGTGTGATAGGCTATCCTCTTTTTATTAGTAACTATAAAAACAAATATTTTTGTGACAAAAAATATTAAATTTGGTGGTATTATACCCACATAGTCCTCATGATATTAAATAATGCAGTCATGGTTAGGGGATCTATTTAGAGAAAATCTTAAATTCACACAACCCATAAAATAAACATAAACAACAATCTAAATCGCAGTCTTCTAAACATAAATAATAATAATATTAATAAAAATGTAATTCTTTTATTATTTTATTAATTTAAAATAAAATAAATATATATTGTATACACTATCGTCTAAGGATGATCATTGAAAATAAATGTAGTTTTATAACAATCTCAAATGATTTTCATTACAATATTTTTATTTTGACAACTCTAACATTATCACTCCATATTTACTCAGTTTATCCTCTCAAGTGTAGGGACATGTTTTTGTAGGATAAATATACACCTAATTACTTTAATGCATTACTACTAACTCAGAAACCAACTATAAGTAATAATATATATATATATATATATATATATATATATATATATATATATATATATATATATATATATATATATATATATATATATATATATATATATATATATATATATATATATATATATATTCCTAGGGACTCATAATATATCTCATTGTTAACACATCAAATGCAGTGTTTAATGACCATCACAACAACCCAATATGAATAAAATAATTAAAGATGAAATTGATAGTAAATTATAAGGGATCATTTTTCAAATATTCACATTCTACTTTCCAAAAAAAATCAATCAATAAATATTCTCTTTGAAAAATAAAAAAGAGCTCAGAATAATCTAAAATTATGGATAAATCCATAAAAAAGGTTTCTAAAAATCATTATTAATCATAATAATTTGTAATTCAATTCAACTAAACAAGACACCAAAAGATTTTCATGATAAAATAACCCACAAATACACTTGCATTGTATGACCTCAAATATCCTTCTCTATGTAGAACTTATAAACTAGTGCAAATATAGATAAAGACCTTTCAAACAAAATGGTGCAAATTTTTCTCAAGTGACATAATTTTCACATACTAAAAATGTGAAAAAATAAAACTATGTGTGCGTAATGGCTACACAACATTACTTTTATGCAGAAAAATACATTGCACATAATGACAAAATATTTTTTTTCTAAAGTAAGTCTTTTATTTGATGTATAATTACTTGTGAACTCAAATTCTACAAGATCATACACTTTAGGTAATTAAGGAAACATGATCTCATGTTCATGTTCCTTGCATGATCCTCTCAAGAGGTATTATCTAGTTAACAATTCATGTTGTTTTCATCAAACTCACATCTTCAATTTATTAATCTTTCCATTTTACTAGATATTTGATGTAATTATTTTTTCACATATTTTTTTTTTAATCTTGTATATACAACCTTTTCCACGACATTGTGCTCTCTCAAGCATTTTCCATTGATAATCATTTTTTTTATATTTTACACTCACAATGTATTCATGACTTGACCTTCATGATAAAGATATATGTCTATGAGATTAAAAATGTAATAAATATCTATGATTTTAGGAAACCCAATCTCATATGCATTGGATGAAAATATTCACAAAAATACACATGGTCTAATCTTCTTCCATTTCAAATTTTCATATGTTCCTTTCAAAAATATATCCTTTGTTATGTGCACTAATAATAGGTTTCCAAATTTGTAATCTAATTTTATTTTCATATATGTATATGTGTTTCTAAATTTATAGACTACTTATTTCCAACTATTTATGGACTTGATGATGTAAGTTGCAGATCTAGTCAAAAAATTACTATGCTTTAAAACTCTCCTTATTTTATCTTTTATTTCTACAAATTATGTGGTTACTCTTGGAATACATCCATAAAAAATATTAAATGTGGTCCTTCTAATTCTCTTATTAACTAAATTGTTATAAGTAAACTCATATTTTATTATAACTAAATCCCATGTTCCTATATTTCCTCTAATATAACACCACAACATGTTAATAAGACTAATTTTGAATACCTCTATTTTTCCATTCATTTGAGGATGATATGTTAAACACAATTACTACTCTCTATAATTACTTTTCAAAGACATAGGTGTTCTCTCTTTGCATACAAGCTCTCATGTAGATAGGAAATGAAAGCCATTGGTTGGGTGTGAAAGATAAAATTTTTGGACACCTAAATTTGGAATAACTCTCAGCATGGTTAGAATAGAAAACTAGAACGCCAATAGAGGATAAAATTTTGTAGAGTGGTTTAGTAATTGCTAGAGGTTTTCCTAAGGTTGTCAAAACATCAACCTGGTAATTACATGCACAAGAAGGTACATCCTAGAGATGTTGGAGATAAATCCTATGGATGGGTCAGTTGTTACAAAAATCACTCTAGATATATTTTTTCATGCATTGAAGCTTCTTAAAAGAGAAATTGTGGAAGAACTGTTTGTAGCTATGGGTAATGAATTCTTTAGAGCAAATGAAAATTGGTGTAAAAATTATATAGTAAAGAATTGGTGAATGTTTGAGAAGAAAGGTAAGTCTCAATTACCTGCTAAGCTTAAAAGAATGCATTTTAAGAATGAAATCTCATATGATATTACCTTGTTACACCGTGTAGTTGGAAATTCTCAAACTAACTTCTTTTAATTTTGGATGTGTTAGTTTATTTTAGTTTTTTATAATGATAAATAGTTTATTGACTGGGGAGAAGTTATTAGTTACCATTTAAATAAAAAATTAGCAAAATTTAAACAAACTACTATTTTTCATATGTACTCATCCATGGTATATATTTTAGCTAGTCAGAAGGTTGTCTAGGTAGGATTGGAGCCACAAGGGCTTCTAACACCAGATATGCCTGTTTATAAATCTTTTCCATAATTCAGTAAATATTTTGGAATGAATGATTATTTTCATGTTAATGATACCTTTTAAATGGAAGTTGTAATAAGATTGGATGGAAACCTTGAGCTATGGATTTATTTTGAAGAAATATCTTTAGTTATGAAGTATGGAAGCTTTTATGTTTAGTTTGAGAGGTTCACTTATTTGTAGGTAGGGGGTTTTAATAAATATCCAATGAAATTATATTGGTATCTAAATGTTTTCCTAGTTTTTTTGGAGGTTTGCAGATAAATGTCTATAGTCAATGAAAAATATGTGAATATGGGGAAGTGAGGCTATGTTTTTCCATTGTCAATGTTTTCTTTTTCTTGTAAAAATAATCAAAGTGATAAGGGAATAGAAAATATTCTAAATAAATATAATATTCAATATTTGTCTATGAGATCTAATCTTTATACCAAAGGTTATGCAAGACAAAATTTGGATGGAAGTAGCTCTTATGAACATCACCCTAGTATTGAATATTTGTGGGAAGATTATATTGATGAAAGAGAAGTAGAAAAGAGGGAATATCTAAGGTTATGGCCTCTCTTTGAAAATTAATGAGAGTGTCAAAGAAGATTCTGACGTTGTAGACCTTGAGTATCAAGCCATCATCGAAAAACCTCTTCTCGAGGTTAATTGGTCAAAAAATGAAATTTTAGATTTGAAAGTTTGAACTACCCCTATGTTTAAAAAAGATCAAAAATAACTGAATGGAAAGTGATGACAAAATGTAGATCCCACTCATGAACAAAGGGATCCATAGAAAAATGAGCGAAGAGTTGTATAAACTTCTAATGTTATTGTTTCATTTGGGAGATAGGAAATTAGTATATCTAACACTAGTTCATAATTGGGTGGAGATGGTGAGAGGCCTAAAGAAGTGATTAAATTGAAAATAGTTTTTGAACATGATGGTATAACCTCAGCCATTCTTAAAAATAAAACTAGCCTAGTGAAGTCAGTGCTTACTGACTATAATGATCTGTTTCAAAATGTGATTGATGATGGTTCTTTTCCCATGATTTTGAATTTCCTCCTTCCCCCATTGAAAATGTTGTTACTATTTCTACAATTGAAAGATTTGAAAGTAAAAACACTAAAAATATAACTGTGATATCCTTTCCTAGATGTTTGAAGAAGGTAGTTGAGAATAAGAGAAAAAGTGTACCAATAATGACAATTGAAATTGACATAGACACCAAGTTACTACAAGGTTCCTCAAATCTTGAAAAGGCTAAAAGGATGTCTAAGATGGTGACTAATGCCTCTTATGGGAATCAATTATTAGAAATTGTTGATCCTATAAAGGATCTAAATGAGAATGAGATAATTGAGGCTGAGTATAAGATTAATCATGTTGATATGGGTCCTTCTACTATAGAAAGTGATGTTTATCATGTTGAATTCTTTGTCAATGCCTTGATCAGAAGGGTGAAAGATTAGAGGAAATAAAATTTGATGTTATAGTCTCAAGTTTTATCTCTTAACAATTTCATTTCATCTCTTGTTACTCCTACTCTGAATGAAGCCTCAAGATCTAACATAGAAGGTGTCGATGCTGAGGCCATACACAAAATTAAGAATAATTTGGGTTATGCCTAGGCTACTACTGAATGGATAGATGAAATTTAATAGGATGGTTTATTTTACCTTAATAGAACAATCTAGTTTTACACCCAAGTATATGATAAAAGAAAGGGTCTTGTAGTAGAACTTGAGTGTATCAAAGCAGAGCAAAGCCACACTCACCTACTCTCATGAGAGGTTGCAGACATTATTTCCATGGATCCTCTAGTGCTAATTGGAGAAAAGCTAGTGAATGACCTTAAGGAAATTGATCCTTCTTGGTTCAACTCAGATTAGAATGTAAATATATACGATAAGCTTATTAAGGAAATCAACAAAGTACTTCAACAATATTTTGAGATGTTATTTTAAATAAAAGTAAATTGCAATGATATGGAAGTGGAAATAGTTGATGATTTTTATGATAAGATATTAAACATCTCAAAAGTGACTTTGAAATTTAAAGAAGTATTTCATAAAGAGATAGCTAATCTAGAAACAACAAATGGAGATTCCTTTAAAAGGCTTGCCATGTTGCAAGATTATTTAACATCATTCAAAACAAGGAGGGAAACTATGTTTGAATCTTTGATGGAAATAGATAAAACACTTAGTAAATAGAGGACTAGGTTATAGATCACTACCACACCAGGGAGTAAGAACATTATTGTAGGGGTTACCAAGTAATGGGAATATAAGAGTAGAATGAAAGTGCTGGAGGTGAGTCATAAATAATCAAGACCTAAGATAATTGAAGATGGAGGAACTAGAGTAGAGACCACTAATGCATGATGAATTTATAGTTGTTAGGATGTTTCATTTTATTGGCTCTTATAAAAACATTTCAAAAACTTATTTTATTTTAATTTTTGATGTGGTTGCCTTCATGAAACCATTATCAAGAAATATTTACTAGGTAATGTTTAAATATGGGTTAAGTGATAGGCGTAAGGATATTTTGGGTGAAGTTTGGTTTACTCATTAGAAAAAACTTCATACATTGGATTTTCTTACTGTTATTCTCAATATAGAAGCCATAAATGGTGAAGTTCATGCACACATAATCTTTGTGTTATGGTGTGTGGATTTATTTTGTTTATATTGAGTATATTACCAATGGTCATCTTTGTTGAAAATGATGGTTTTTTATTTGGCTTTCATCACTATGAGATGTTTATCTTTATATGAAGATTTCATGGTGATAGATAGTTGATTAATGTAAAATATAATTTACTCAATTTATAATTTATTGAAGTCTTTGAACTTTATGTTTAATGGTTTATAAATGTGTGTGTACCTTTCAAAGCTTTCTAGTTAAAAACAATACCTTTGTCTTGCTTTCTGGTTAAAATCAAGATAAGTTTTAATTCATTGCATATCATTAGAAGGTAGCTACAAGCTTGTAAAATAAGCAAATAATTAGTATACAACACCATTATAACTGGTTCAACTATTGATATAACTATCAAATCTTTGGGCATAAAAATATGGAGTCAGGTGAAAAAATATGTAAACCAACACCAATTATTTTACAATAAAAATCACTTTGACACTAGAGAAAATTACATAGGAACAAACTCTTTAAGGCTATATCTCTTGACTCAAAAATTGACCGACCATTGTAATAGGACAACTCCCTTTACTTATACAATTATAGCTATGACTAGCATATTATTGAAGATGCTCCAGTTGAAAAATTCTTGTGTGGGCCAATTAGTGACCTTCTACAGTATTATCTACGTTTTCTTCACTAATGATTTTAATTGATCACATAATTTTTCTAGCAACACCATCTCTCTGATATTCTAGATGTTGAAGGATCTTTGAGGCGCATCAATGAGGATTTTTATGGAATCACTTAATGCCTCCTCCATCATGTCACATACACTATCAAGATTCACCATCTCCCTCTAAATCAAAAACACCTTCCTTAAGCACCACTAACTGATGCTTAACTACTAGCTGATACTCCCTAGGTTATTTGCGATCATCTAAGGAGATGATATTTTTATCTATTAAAGTGTATATGCCCATATTAAAAATCTCATCCAACTTAATCTTGATTTTATCCTAGTTCTTGATGTTAGCATCATACATGAATACTAGGGGGCTAGACTCTCCTTGCTTATCTAGTATGTCATGTAGACATTTTAGTGAAGAGTGGATTACTTCTTTGGCTCAGGTACTCAAATAGTTTTGCCAATATTTTGTGGCCAAATACATATTTTAAAAATCCTCACCATATCCAAAATAAAGTGCACTTAAATAAAATATAGGAGTAACCTAAAACTTGCTGGTAGTTAGGGTTAATGCTTTATGATCACTCAGTAGCTTTTGCAAGTACTAGATCATGGCCTAGTTCTGCACCTTCAACTCCTCCATTGAAGGTTTATCTTTGTCCATTCAGTGCACCAAAATAATTGTTATGACTTGTGAGCTATTTTTTATTTCATTCTTAGATGTCTCCCCTAGATCATGTTTGTACATTATAGCTCTCAAGGGAAGCATCTGTTTTTATAGCTCCTAGAAGAGGAATGCCTGTTTCCTATGTTCTTTCCCTTGACTCAATGAAAGTTACCACCAATATCAAATTCAATCAAGAGATAGATGGATTAGAGAGAGAGTTACCACCAATAAGGCCATGGTGGGAGAAGAAGAATTCATCTTGTAGAAGGTGGAAGACTTTGTAGGGTTGACCCTAATTGGTGGGTAATTGTTAGGTGAGGCTGAAATCCATAAAGTGGATGTTGAGACCCTAATTAAAGCCCAATTAGAACAAGATAAGGTATGGATCAAAGGGACGAAATTGAGGATTTTCAACCTATAAAAGGAGAAGGAAAAACTATAAACACAAGTTATCCTCTCATTACCTAAGGCTATGATTAATATTAACATTGGTAAATTTAGTACCAAACTAGGAGAAGTTTATTTTAAATCTGATTCATAATTCACTGAGTATTAACAAAGATTCTCAATAATTCATGAAGAATGGACCAAGAAGGATCCCAACCATCACTCAATATAAATTTGTGTGACAATAAAACATATCTCTGTCACTATTTCACAATAGTTAACATCAATTTACCACAAACTGCTACTCATGCTATAAATTCTTAGAACTCTAAAATGAGAAGTGTTATTTGAACACTAAATAACCCTATGGTGCATTTAGAGGTATCAACACTCTCCAAAAAGAAGAGTGAATCCCCAAGGTATAAATACCATATTCATGTTGTCCCTATAATATGAGAAATGTTATTATGATGTTCACATTACATCCTTGACATAGACACACATCAACAATCTAGAAGGACCTGAGGATGAATCTGAATATTCTCAAATGAATATTTCCTATCATTAACTTATAGGTATTACTACTCCAAATATTATGGTGGTTGGTTTCCTTAAGAAACAGAAATCCACTATATTTATTTACTCTAAAGAGCACACATAAATTCATCAATAGTAAGTTGGCTACTCAATTAGACTATTTGATTTACCCAGCTCCATAATTTCAAATCATAATTATAGGTGGGGGTATAGTCAATTTTTTTGGTAAATTTCATGGTATAAAGCTATGGGATACTACCTATTATATTATCTTATGTTTTCTATTATCATGGATGGGACTAACATTTTTTTTGGATTTTAATGTCTAACCACTTTATGCACAATTGAGTTGATTTTGAGTAACTATTCATGTTCATTAATGTATAAGGAAGGACATTTGAATGGAATAATTTATTGGCTAATTGGTTAGTTTTCACTAGATGAAGAAGATGATAAAAAAAAAGGTGAAAAGTAATTATTATGTGACTATTTTACATAGAATTTAAACCAAATAAGGAGTCTAACCATATTGAATTACAAATAGACCTGGAGTCTAAACATTTTTGTCTTATACACCCACTTGAATCCTTTGACCTCTTTTCCTTTTGAAATGGACTTTACAATAGGGCTCACTGCTACTTAGGCCAACCCAAGGCCTCCCTGAGCTCAACACACATTCTTAAAAATTGTACAATTTTTTTAATAAAATTGATTGAAGTATATGCAAGTAGATCATTAATTTTGGAATAATAGACATTTAGTGTTACAATTTGAAAACCCTATTTTCTTGAATAATAGATATGTGCATGCTCCTTTAGCAGAAGGCTCACTAAGATCATAGCTAGGCATGCTCAATCAAGGTAAAAAAATATTACAATAATCCAGGTAGAATATCTAAATCTTAGTGAGTTCATAACATATTAAGGTGCCAAAAAATGAAGTAAAGGTCCAATTAAGCACAAATAAATCACACATTTTAGATAGAGTAAAAAATATATATTGAACACTATTAAGATTAAATACCTGAAAATAAGGATTTTCACACATTTTAGATAGAGTAGAAAAAATATTGAACACTATTAATATTAAATACCTAAAAGTAAGTATCTACCAAAAAAAATTAATAAATATGGTCAATGCTTGGGACACTCTACAACCTGTTATGTTCTGATCTATCAGTGCTCTATAGTGTATGTTTGGAAAAAACTAAGAATATGTAGGAATATGAATTATATATTTGGTCAAACATGTTCAGTGGTTTTTGTTCCCCTTAAAAATATTTGAAAATTATAAGGACCCTATTTTTCAAAGTAAATTTGAATTTCAAATTAATTTTTTCGGGACTCCCGCCTATTTTTGAATGCAAGTGCACCTTGAGTAGTCAAGTTGAATTGAAGGCGAGTGATATATTTAATATATTAAAATGATATTTATATATATTATATCAAAATATATAATAAAAACATATATTTTCAATTGTTAATTATATAATATTATATATTAATATATTTTATTATTATTATAATATAATATGTATTAATATAATTTATAAATCACATTATAATTATATATTATATATTTTAATATAGGATAAAGGTCCCACTAACCGTGCACCCTAACTTTTGACATCAAATTATAGTGCCAAAATATCATCATTAATATTTTGAAAATTTTAATATGTTGTCTTAACTACATATAAATAAGGTTTGAAAGTCTAAGACATTGTACATTTTATGATATAACCAATTATATCATGAGAGGTCATAAAATGCATTTTCTACACCTATGACCAAACTTATTCTTTGGAGTACCAATAGTTGTTTATACAAGTATTAATACTTTAGTCTTACTTGTCAAAATGTGATTGGTTACTTTTAATTTTATACGGTATAAAAATTCATTTAATTTTGTTAAAAATTAAATATTATTTCCCTACCATTAACAATAATATATAGATATAACATTATAATTTATTTAATCTTCATCAATGAAGTTTTAAATGTGATTCTTGATTCTATTACATTTTCATGTGATTTGGTCTTATAAATGAATATTTTAAAATTAATTCACTACATATCCAATTCATAATGAATGTGATTATTTTAGTTTAATGTCCATTGCTTATTAATGTTCGATAGATTTGCTCTTCGATGTAAATAACTGCACACAAGATTTTCATTAGATATGAATTGACTTAGATGATGGATTGACATTACTGAATTATGGAGGGTATAATTATTGGCTAGATTGATGGCATCCCATGCCACAAGTGACTCTAGAGGCTTCCCTTGTGCCTTTCAAGTTTAGTGCCACCTCAATAATTATCTTATACACACACACACATATATAAAATAATAAATTCATTTAATATATAAAAATATAAATAATGATATTATTATATTATATTATATTATATTAATAATATGTCAATTATGTTTATTTAATAACTAATATAATTTTTGTGTGTATGGGGTAAGAGGGGTTATGTGAAGCTAAAGATTGTAAATCAACAACTAAATCATGTCAAAATAAGTTCATCTTAAAAATTAAGGAGTCAAATCCCTATTAGACAATTTCCTTATGTTACATCTTCAAAAATGTGGATGAAACTCCACTTAATATTATGCAAGAGCCTATTACTTTAAAATCAGAAACACATTCATCTCTACATCAAAATTGTAACTCCCTTGGTTTTGATCAGGAGGCATCTATGTTTACTAGATAAGGAGAACAATTATGGGTGATTAGGTTATGTCTTGGTGATTGCAATGGAGAAATTGCTTTTGATACAATGGCATTAAAAAATCTAGAAGCAACCAAGAAGAATTTTTGGCTTCTATTATACCACCACCACCACTTGTTTTTCCTAAATTATAATTAATAATATTACATCTTCATAAAATGTGGATGAAACTCTACTTAGTATGTAAGAACCTAAAAATAATTTATTTCTAAATAATTACCATTAATTTCAAAGTTTCATGATGATAATTTTACTTCTATTTGACCATATTTGAACTTCTATAATTTTCATTGTACTAATTGGCCTTGTAGAAAATTATTAAACATTTTTTAATTCTCATGATCCCCTGGATGTGATCCAAAAACCCATGGTGGGAGACCTGTCAAATGTAATTTGTTGTGATGAGTTAGTTGATAATTTATAATTAATTAGATAAGCACACAAAATCCTTTCCCAAGAAGTCTTTGAGTTACTAGGTATGTTTTTGTGTGAGTTATTTTAATTACCATTATGGAGTCAAATCCCTATTAGAAAATTTATTTATGTTACATATTCAAAAAATGTGGATGAAATTCCATTGTAATATTATGCAAGAGCCTATTATTTATAAATCATTAGTACAATCTAGACTACATCAAAATTGAAACTCCCTTTGTTTCAATCAGGGGCCATCTATATTTGCTTCATAAGGAGCACAATTTTGGGCTTAGAAATATGATAGATATTTGAAATGATCTGACATATATGTTCAAAATACACCATCGATTCCAATGTGAATGTGTACTATTATACCACTAGGTCCACTTGTTTCTCCTAATAATTAATATTAATGCTACATCAATTTAAAAAATGTGTTCCACTTATTATGTAAGAGCCTAATAATTATTTATAAATCATTACCATTGGTTTCAATGTTCCATGATGATAATTTTATTTCTATTTCCATTTTTAATTTCTATAATTTTCATTGTACTATGGTCTTGCAGTGGATTATTAAACATTTTCTAATTCTTATGATCCCCTAGATGTGATCCAAAAACCCATGGTAGTAGACCCATCAAGTTAGAAATTTGTTACAATGAGTCTATTATTATTTCATAATTAATTAGATAATCACACAAAATCCTTTCCCAAGAGGTCTCTAAGTTACTACGTATGATTTTGTGTCAATGATTTTAATTACCAGTATGGGGTCAAATTCATCTCCATTTAATATTAATTTATGAGTTCAATAAAGGCGACTTGCCCTCATAGGTATTTGAATTGGTAAATTAAATTATCTCAAAGGTATAATTTGTGGGGGGGGGGGGGGGGGTGGGAAGGGGGATAAAAATTAAGGATTCAATTTGCTTATGTTACATCTTCAAAAAATGTGGATGAAACTCCACTTATTATGAAAGAGCCTATTATTTCTAAATCATTAACACAATCTAGACTACATCAAAAGTGCAACTCCCTTGGCTTCAATTAGGGGGTATCTGTATTCACTACATAAGGAACACCATTTTGGGCTTAGAAATATGATAGATATTTGAAGTGGTGTAACATATATGTTTGAAAGACACCATCTAT
The DNA here is from genome assembly GCA_037957365.1 of Torreya grandis. NCBI lineage: Eukaryota > Viridiplantae > Streptophyta > Pinopsida > Cupressales > Taxaceae > Torreya > Torreya grandis. The sequence continues at coordinate 170,971 of JARHVA010009437.1, read as the reverse complement.
TCCAATGTGAATGTGTACTATTATACCACCATGTCTACTTGTTTCTCCTAATAATTAATATTAATGTTACATCCATTCAAAAATGGGGTTCCACTTATTATGCAAGAGCCTAATAATTATTTCTAAATCATTACCATTGCTTCCAAAGTTCCATGATGATAATTTTATTTCTATTTCCATATTTGAGCTTATATAATTTTCATTTTACTATGGTCTTGTAGCAGATTATTAAACATTTTTTTATTCTAATGATCCACTAGATGTGATCCAAAAACTCATGGTAGTATACCCATCAAGTTAGTAATTTGTTACGATGAGTTTGTTGCTATTTTATAATTAGTTAGATAAACACATAAAATCCTTTCCCAAGAGGTCTTTGAGTTATTCCATATGATTTTGTGTTAGTTATTTTAATTACCATTATGGGTTCAAATTCATCCCCATTTAATATTATTTTATGATTTCAATAAAGGTGACTCACCCTCACAGGTATTTGAATTGGTGAATTAAATTATCTCAAATGTATAATTTGGGGGGGGGCGGGGGCGGAGGAGGGAGCTAAAAATTAAGGAGTCAATTTGCTTGTGTTACATCTTTAAAAAATGTAGATGAAACTCCACTTATTATGCAAGAGCCTATTATTTCTAAATTATTAACACAATCTAGACTATGTCAAAATTGCAACTCCCTTGGTTTCAATCAAGGGGCATCTGTATTCACTGCATAAGGAGCACAATTATGGGTGATCAGGTTTTGTCTTACTGATTGCAATGGATAAATTGTTTTTGTTACAATGGCATTAAAAAATCTAGAAGAAACTACGATGAATTTTTGGATTAGAAATATGACAAATATTTTAAGTGTTCTAACATATATATATATATATATATATATATATATATATATATATATATATATATATATATATATATATATATATATATATATATTGGAAAGACACCATATATTCCAATGTGAATGTATACTATTATACCACCACCACTTCTTTCTCCTAATAATTAATATTATTGTTACATCAATTCAAAAAATGTGGATGAAACTCCACTTAAATGTTTAATAATATTTAATAATTATTTAAATGTTTAATATGTTTAAATAATAATATTAAAATATATTTTTTAAAATAATTTCCCTGTGTGCTCTGAAGTTAGGGTTAAGTTTATCTTTTTATCTTTCCATTATTTTCTCTTAGTTTTTCTCTCTCCCTATTGAAGGTTGAAAACATTCATTGACTGTTAAGTTAACTATGCTACTAGTGGTGGAAGAGTTGACCCCATTTTTCACTATCAACACTATAGGTGTGGAGTTAGTGGTGAAATATTTGACCCCATTTTCACTATCATTTATTTAGGTGCTTCTTGTTAGGTATTTAATCTAATATGTAATTTATTGTTTTACTATATCCAAAATGTGTGATTTGTTCAGCTTCACATGAACCTTTTATTCATTGTTTACTACTTTAAGTTATGAAATCAGTGAGATTCTGATAGACTTGGGGTTTTGTTATGAAATGGCTAAGATAATGAAATGATGGTGATTAGGACTGTTTAGTTCCTACTTATATTCAATAGGGACCCAAATGGTGAATGTGAAGGGAAAGCAGACATTTTTTATTAACTATAAGCAAATTTTCATAGTAAAAAAGTTTCATGATGTAAGAGAGTTTCAATGGTTTCACCATCTCTATCCCTTCAGATCGTTTCTCTATTGGCTCTATTTATATATTTTTAATTGTTTTTATTTTAGACTCAATTAAAAAGTCATTTTTTAGGGTGGTAAACTTATCCCTCATAAAATTTAATGAATGAATGATTGAGAAATGCCTAACATTATTATTTGGGGTGGAAACTATTCCCCTCCTACATTGATATTAAATGGTAGAGGTGTCACATGCATCATTATATATTAAAAAAGTGCTTATAATATATTTACACCTATTATATAGGAGCAACTATTATTTAGGGAGCAATTTTTTAGGGGTGGGAAGTAGTAGGGGGCTGAAGATTTGTATGTCTGCTCTTTTTTTTAGTTGCCAGCTATCATTTGCATCCAATCAATATTTTTATTTCTTATCATTCAAAAGTTTTGTAGTAAAATGCTCCTAATTTCTCTTAGCAGCATGTATTACACATAATTTTTGTAGTCTTCAAAGCACATCTAGATATCTTTAGAGCATCTAGTACAGGTCTTTCGATCACCCTGTACATATCTTCAAAACATTCTTATACTTATTCAAAGCATACTATGTATGTATTTAGATCATATGTAGAGAATATTTGGAGTAATTATGGAGTGTCTTTGGAGTGTCCCCTGAGCACTCAATTATTGGAGCTCGCTTGCCAAATCCTCAAAATTGTAGCTAAAAGAGTTGTAAAAACTGTGTTGCCTTCTCAAAATTACCCATCATTTAGATGTTTTGTTATACTCCAAATTGCCCCATCTTTGGGATGCGTTCCTCTACTCAAAATTATCCCATCTATGGGATGTGTTGATATACTCAAAACTACACTATTCATCCAAGTAAGAACACAATAGTAACGTAAAGAATCAATAATAAATTACATACAAACTAAATGAACTAATTACATTCATATCCTACTTAGGTTAGACTTAAACTATTAAATGTAGTATAATATATAACCAAATGCAAAACTATAGGGATAGCTTATATAACTATGATGAGCTATATGAAATGCTCATCATTTCTCCACCACACTTCACCTTTTGTAGGTCCATTCTTAAAGAAGTGGGATGATTGATCCTTAATCCAATTTTCATTATTCAAACCTTTAACTCAGATCCAAATTTTGAGTTAAGGATCTTAAAGATTTGATGATCGACCCCTTGGAGTATCAAATTAAGATCCTTTTAATGAGACGTGACTATTTCATCAAGGAGAGTCAATAATTCACATTTTTTGGAGGCAACAATTTTTAAAGAGATTTTGAGTCTCATTTTCCTCACCTTTGAGCAAATAATTTTCTTAAGAGAAAATAAAATAACTATATTTTTTTTTGAGTCTGAGCAAGCAAAGTTTTTAGCTAAGTAGAAATGAATATTATCCTCAAAACTAAGAGTCTTAGAAGAAAATGGCTGTTACATTAGCATCATCAAAGTCTTATGCCTCAGCTCCTACACAACCCAAAGATACCTACCCAAGAACTAGGGAAGCAATGAAAGATACTTACAAATATTCTTCCGTCATTCTTGATTATACATATGATATTTTTTACCTTGTTATGAACAAAAATACTAAGACCCTAAGGGAGGTAGCACATGAAAAGTTGCTAAATAAAACCAAGTCTAAAACTTTTGGTATGAGGGTTTGGACCTCAAGGTTATCCCAATACATGGTGCCAATAGTTCACCCATACCAAGAATTAGTGGAATTATGTGCCCAAAAACTTTATTATGATAATGAAATAATGCAAATGGGACTGATTAGAGTAG
>JARHVA010009437.1:132500-162500 GCA_037957365.1 Torreya grandis | reverse complement strand
CCAAGGGAAAGTGAATATCAAAATGACTATTTTAGTGTGAATCTATTATGTGTCAACATAGTGGTCCCAAAAGACCAAAAGAGTTTAGGAGCTAGTGTTTGAAGCATTTTCTTCTTTAACAAATACCTCACTTGAGAGGTTGAATTGGGTATTCTGTGTAATTTGCCTTATGTAATTTATTGGCCTATCAAAATATGAAGAGAGAGTGGTGTTATATGTAATTATAATGTACTTATAATTATTGCTTCTCATTTTTTGTTATAATACTTTTTTTAGTTTTGCATAAATACTAAAATTGTTAATTATTTGGTAAGAACACTATTGCACATTATAGGAAATTTATTTTGAGGTATCTCCTAGTAGATACCTTAAAAATGCACATGATTGGAATTTTATATAAAGGCATCTCATAAGAAATACCTCTAAGGGATTTGTAATAACTTTCATATTGATTACAAAGGTCTTTGTAAGGTATTATATATAACCATGATAACTTTTTATTTCGCAAGAACACTAATGCACACTATTGGAATTTTATTTCAAGATATCTCCTAGGAGATACTTTGAACATGCACATGATTGGAATTTTACTTCAAGGTATATCCTAGGATATACCTCAAAGTACCTTGGAATACCTTCCATGTTGATTTCAAATATACTTAAAAGAGATTAGATTTAAACATGACAATATTTTATTTGACAAGAACACTAATACACACTATTGGAATTTTCTTTCAAGATATCTCCTAGGAGATACCTTGAACATGAAAATGATTGGAATTTTATTTAAAGGTACCTCCTAGGAGATACCTAGAAGGGAATTGTAATACCTTTCATGTTTATTGAAAATGTCCTTGTAAAGGATTAGATATAACCATGATAACTTTTTATTTGTCAAGAACACTGATGCACACTATTGGAATTTTCCTTCAAGATATCTCCTAGGATATACCTTAAGCATGCACATTATTGTAATTTTATTTCAAGGTATCTCATAGAATATACATAGAATGTATTTTTAATAACTTCCATGCTGATTTTAAAGTTACTTTCATAGGATTTGACATAACCATGACAACTTTCTATTGGGTTCATAACCCTGATGCACATTGTTGGAATTTTCTTTCGAGATATCTCCTAGGAGATAACTTAAACATGAACTTGATTATAATTTTATTCAAGGTATCTCTAATGAAATACTTTGAAGGTCCTTGGAATAACTTCCATGTTGATTTCAAATGTCCTTGCAATGGATTTTCTATAGCCATGATAACTATTTATTTGGAAAGAACAATAATGCACACTATTGGAATTTTCTTTCAATATATTTCCTATGGGATATCTTGAACATGGAAATGATTGGAATTTTATTTCAAGGTATCAAGTAGAAAGACATTGTATTATTTGTAAGGCATAGAAAATCATACGTATTACCTAAGGATGATTTTAGGGCATGAGACCTAATAATGTCATTGCAAGGCACTCATTCAAATTCAAAAAGGATGTGGCTATGAAATATAATCACCAAGATGAGGCACACAAATTGATTTACATGGTTACAATTTATAACGAGGTAGTCCTTAGAAATGTGAAAAGGAAGAATATCGAGCTAGAAATGAAGATTGATAAGGAGAATAAGAAAGAGGATATTATGGATCCCCAACTCCCACCAACTCATGGGAGCATGTTTAATGTTGAATATGAGGAAGTAGAAGAGGAGGAGGAAAAATACAGTGTTCCTCTCATTAGGAATAGGCCATGCAAACCTATTCTATAAATTAGTCCTAGTGGACAAAGCCTACCTCTGAGCTTCACGAAAAGGGAAGCTAGTAGAAAACTTGGCCCCTCTCAATGTCCTATACTTGTCTCTACACCTACTAAGGAAGCTACTACAAAAATCTTGGATCAAGTAGATCTTGATGTCATTAACCTTGAGGAATATCAATAGGGAATTGAGTTATCAATGGAGGAACTATATTCATTGGCTGGAAGGAATATAGAGAAAATTTACACAAGGAAAAATTCTACTATAACCACCATGACATGAGTAGTGACTTACACTTATATAAAGTGATGAAGAAGGGCACAAAGATGGAATTGAACAAGCTAAAGTGGTCATGAAATTTGACCAAGTAGTGCTTTACACTTACATTTTATTTAGTTGGTTTAATTTGGGTGCCTTTTTTGGGCCCACATAAACTTGTAATAGGAATTTTTGAGCCTATAAATAGGGGTTTATCCCTCATTTGTAGCCTCAAAATAGTTGTTTCCATAATTAAGATAAGGAACCAAATAATTTTAGAGTTTATCTGTAGTGTTCTCTTGTGTGTGTTCTATGATTTATGATTATCACACTTTTAGATGCATAATAGTTTTTTTATTATACAAGATAATTTGGTAATAACACACATTATATGCATCTATTAGCTTGAGTTTAACACTAGGTTGACTAATTTTATAGTATACTTGCTCTATTTTCTTCTCATTTACAATCGAATGTGTCATGTAATTTACTATGAGAGAGTAATTTTCATGCAAAACATGTTATTAGACATATGCATTTCCTTCCTCTTAATCTTAAACTATATTTATTTAGCTTTGAGCATTACACTAGAATTGGTATATGATAGTTTCATGTGTTTTTGCTTGAAAAGTTAGTAAAATTGGTATCATTGATCATCTTGAAAACAATCTCTCATCTGGCCTACCCTACTCATTATTCGATCCACACATGAATCACTTTAGCTTAGTTCATGATGTAAATATCCATTGTTCATTTACATTTTGGACAACAATTAGAAAAGACAGAAATAATTTTACAAAGATTAGCAAGAATGAATGGCATTGCATAAACATCTGATGTCCCTACAATAGGGTCTACTAATAGAATTTCAAAGTGAAGATCACATCTTTGTTATTTTTTGTCTTTCCCGTAATAGTTGTATAAACTACTCTAGCCCCAAGTCTTCCAAGACTTAAAATTGAGTTTCTTACTTTCCCCTTGTTCCTTGGTGACACATCAAGAACAATAAGTGCATCAATATCCCAATAAATCAGCCTTTAAACAATCAATGAAGTGTCCTTGAGATACATACAAGCTTCCTTTCAAGTCAAAGTATACTATACTCAGGGGTCTGGCAGTCTTAAGACCTTTTTTAGGCTTGTGGAGGCTATTTGGACCATGAAATGCATGAATTATTAAGATGAATAACCTAAATATAGAGGTCAATAAGGATATATGTGAGGTTCAAATAGGGATGAATAAACACAAATATGCATCTAAAACTAGTTTCAAGAGTACTGCTATATTCAAGTGGGTGAACCATGCTTAATGGAGACTTCAAAGGTATAAACTTTAAACTAGGGTAATGAGATTGTTAAGAGATAATAATAGATAGATAAACTCATGTGTACTTTGGGTATTCTCAAAACTCCCAAAGCATATTTATACCTAGCCATAGTCTATACAAAGTACATCACATCATGCATAGTGGTCTATATAAGATAGGTTTATTTTCATAATGAAATAATGTTGAACATGCAAAGAAGATAAAATTATAAATATAATGAATTAAGTTGTGGACTTTTGAGGAGTACTCAAGGAGCCAAGCTCAGTTAAATATTCAACTACATGAAATCTTCACCTACAACTACTTAAAGGACTGAAGAAATATGTTGACAGTCAAGACATTGAAGCACTAAGGTCTTGCATATTTTCAAAGTTAATAGGATCTTGTTATGTATGAAAAATAATGTTAGTTTATTCCTTAATCTTATCATCCCAATAGCTAAAAGTTTTATTCATTTTTTCTAAATTGACATATTCAGAGGAGGTAGCCTCATAACTAAAGGTCTAGTATATATACAAGCATCCCACAACCATAGATCATTCCAATGTTAGTCTAGATACGAGTTAGATATGAGTAGTTTGATTTCAATTGGGTGCTATTTGGGTTACTAAAATAAATCAAAGGAGATCTATTGGTCTTTGTTGTTGCAATGGAACTTTCTTTTCTTCCTTACCGTAATCCCTCCTTTAAGATGTTTTTAACATGAATCACTTTAGATTAATGTTCATTGTGTATATCCATTTATTTATTTAAGAGTTTGGGATTATATTGGAAAATAGAAATTAGTTTACATCATATAAAATTTAGGTTGATTGTGTCACTACCATATTCTTGTTGTCCCTACAATAGTGTCTATTTGTAGATTAGAAGGTGGTAATTTATAAGCACATAATCTCTCCAGCAAAACTAAGTGAAACCACAAGGTGTCACTACCATATTATTGTTGTTCCTATAATCTCAAAAAAATTATTCTACTATTTTCATTACATCCTTGTCACATACACACATCAATAGTCTAGAAGGACATGAGGATGAATCTAAATATTCCTAACCTACTATTTCTTATCATGTACTTTTAGGTATTAGTACTCCTCCAAAAATTAAGGTGGTCAGTTTCTTCAATAAATATAAGTTGAATATATTTATTTACTCTTGGAGTACACATAAATTCATCAATATCAAGTTAGATACTCAAATGAACTATTTCATTTACCGAGCTCCAGAATTTCAAATCCTAATTACATGTCGGGGTATAGTCAATTATTCTAATAAATACCATAGTATAAAGCTATGGGAGACTATCTATTAAATTATATTATGTGTTTTATTATCATGAATTGGGATAACAATTTTTTGATTGTAATGGCTCCACACTTATGAACAATTATGATGAATGTGGAGTAACTAGTCATGTTCATTTATTTAGAAGGAATGAAATTTAAATTGTATAGTTTATTGGCTAAATCTACACAATTGGTCAGTTTTCACCAGATGATTAAGATGATCAATAAATGTGCAAAGTAATTATTGTGTTGATATTTTTATAGAATTTAAACCAAATAAGGATTCTAACCATATTGATTTACAATTGGTGCAGTGTACCCATTTTTTGTCTTATACACCCACTTGACTCCTTTGACCTCTTTTATTTTTGGAAGGTCAACCAATTCTCAAGTCTGATTTCTCTTTATGGTAGAAAAAATAGAATGTGTAGGCCTAAGAGGGTAACAACTAACAAGACTAAGTAAAGTAAAATATTGAGACTATGGGGATAATCCATACCAAATAATAGTGCTAGAAATGCTCCAAATAAACATGCAAGAAGAAATTAAATAGTGGAGGGTAGAGTTATATCAATAAAACATAAAATCTACATATATTAGATTCACCTAAAATATTATTACATATTGTTTATAATGCATAAACCTGTACAACTACAATTGTTTAAAAGACTCACAATAGTAGAATTTTCATTTTCCATGCTTGAAATTTTACTTGTCAGGTTTTGAATTTTCCATGTTTGGATTAAAATTCTGATTTTCATCATCAAAATTTTAGCATCTGATTTTAATTTAGCAAAATTGTACAACTACAACTATTGACAAGACTCATAATAATAGAAATTCCATTTTCCATGTTTAAAATTTTCCATGTCAGGCTTCAAACATTCCATGCTAGGCTTCAAATTTTCTATGTTAGGCTTCATAATTTCCATGCTAGGCTTTAAAATCCTATTTTCATCATCAAAATTTTAGCATCCAATTTTACAATAGTAGAATCTCTAGCTCCATAATGATGTCACGCCTATCAAAATTTCCTTAAAATTAAAACTCCTTCATATGTGAAAAATATACTTACTAAAAGAGTAATTATTGAATATAAAATACAATTCCTCAAAAGAATAAAATCACCATTAATATTGCGGAGTGAAGGACCCTACTATTATGGTAGGGTAATCTTCACATGTATTTTGATATCGATCCATGAATAAGACAAACTTTGTTAAAACTAAATTTCCATTTTATTTTATGCTTTGGCATTTATAATTTCATAATAAAACTAATGTCCAAACATATTAAATAGTTTATAGTCTATTTATAAGTTAAAAAATAGGTCACTCCTACATGATGATATTCAAGTCAAAAATGAAGCCTTTATTAAATTATAAAACTTACCATCATCGAGACCTTGGCACAATATGAATCATTAAAATGTCACCATTTTAATCTCTATCACATTACTTTAACATGATCATGAAATTTACCTAAGCACAATATTAATTTCTCAAATAACACCATTTTAATCTCACTTTAATTTCACATGCTCAGAGATTACTTAAACAAATATTTATTACTTGTGATGTGACTATTGGAGATTTTTTCCATCAATGAGGCTATTAAAATAGGATTTTGACATTCAATGGGAACAAAAAATATATTAACCTTCTTAGAGTATTTATTTCTATGAACATATAAATCATGTGAGGTGAATCTCACCATATCTAATTTAATCTGACACATTAAACACATATATTTAATTACTAATCTATGTTATAATTACTCTACTTAAATTATATGGTCCTTAGTCTCACCATATTACAAGTGGAAATAGCATTTAGACATCAATGGGTCCTTGTCAGGTTATAAATTTGTCCTTTTGGGTGGTCTGGATGATTAATTATAATTTTTTAAATTTGAAACTATTAAGTATATTAGTTATTAAGATTATTTGATTATAATTATAAAAAAATGTTAACTTGAATCAACCTAACATCATCATTTGGGTCCCTATTAGTTTTACACACAAAATAAGTAATAAATAAATAATAATCCATATCAGTAAGCACTAAACAACCATAGTAATCTTCATCATTTCATTATTGTAGCCATTATTTTATATTATCTTTTCTATTTCATGGATGGGGCTAACATGTTTTTTGGATTGTAATGGCTAACCACTTTATGCACAATTGAGATGAATTTTGAGTAGTTATTCATGCTCTTTAATTTATAAGGAAGGATCATTGATCTATATGGGTTATTGGCTAAATCTACATAATTGATTAGTTTTCACAAGATGATGATGATCAAAAAAGGTGCAAAGTAATTATTGTGCAATTATTTTCCATATAATTTAAACCAAATAAGGAGTCTACCCATATTGAACTACAACTTGTTGAGTCTACCCATTTTTGTCTTATACCCCATTTGACTACTTTTACCTATTTTCCTTTTGTACTGAGCTTTATAGTAGGGCTCACTATTGTCTAGGCCAACCTACAGCCTCCCTGAGCTTGACACACATTCTTAAAATTGTACTATTTTTATTAAAAATTGATTTAAGTATATATAGGTAGATTACTTGAAATTATATTTATTATATTTTAGTGTTATAATTAAAAAACCCTATTTTCATGAACAATAGTTATATGCTCCCTCTTTCAATCTCCTTTCTTGTGCTTGAAAGGTATCTCTTATGAGATACCTTAAAGTGGAAATCCACTCTTATGCTTGAAAGGTATCTCCTAGGAGATACCTTGAAGGTATTATAAGGGCCTTCAAAATATCACCCAATAATACTTTTCTTCACAATTGGAATAGATTATTAGGCTTCAGTAACAGTTCAAATACTTAAAATTTCCATTTTTATGCAAGTTTTAGGCTTCTACAGATTTAATGGTGAAGCTAGCTGAGATTTAGGTTCAGTCGTGCCTCAAGATTTGATTGAGACCCACCTTTATACATTTGAATTTATAAGTTCCATCATTTATTACCCATGTGTATCCTATGTGGCCTTCATTTGGATATCTTATCAAGGAAATTATCATATTTGTCAAAGGGTCAACCAACCATTGGCCTTTAAATTACTCTTTTATTTTGAACCATTGGATTAATATCCATGACTTTAATGAGAGTCATTGATTTCAATCCTAGTCCTTTAATATCATTGGCTGCTAGAAGTCTTTAAGTTTCATTATTACATCACACATCAAGCTTTTGGGACTCTCTTTTGTCTAGGGAAGAAAGTTAGGTTAACTTAAATTTGATGGTCTCGCTACCATCAAAGATGTTCTCACAAATGTTAAATGATTTGAGCATGGACATCTAATTTAATTTCATCAAGTTTCTTCCATCAAATGCAAGAATTCCACTTGGCATTCTTTTGGGGCCTCCCATGATCATGGAATTCATGCAATTTATTAGATTAAAAGAGTGACAACTGTCAGATCTTGAAAAGAGATTTATCATTAATCAGGTGGGCCCCTTATTATTCCCTTTACATGATCATAAAGTAAATTCCAATTGTTACTTGTAGGATAAATCTTCTTTCATAAGATACTTATGTAAAGAATCCCCTAAGATCACCACATGTCTCTTGCTTGCTTCTTTGGAAAATTCCCCACCTTAGTCACTAAGATACTTTGAAGGTGGAACATGGAAATTATATTCAGGGACTTAGAAATATTTTTATTTGAGATTGAAGAATCAACCATATGTTTCTGTACGAGCTTGAATGCACCTACGTACACCACATAAGGCTTGAACAATGTAATGGATAAGAATTTTTTCCATGCATAGAAGGATATAAGGGACTTAACCAATTTTTAAATGAATCAAACCTACCAAAGGATCACTTGGGGATGGATAAAGGATACATGAAAAAAAATTTAATACTCAGTTTAGGCTAGACTCAGACAACTTCACTAGACATGGTCAAATTGTTCTAATGCAATTTTGGGCACTAACACTTTCTATGTAAAGGAAATTCTACTTGTTCCTTGCAGGATAAATCCACGCCTGTGCCTATTTCAAATGTATCTCCTAATTGATACCTTGAAAGTAAAATCCACTCTTTTTCATGTTTGAAATGTATCTCTTAAGAAATACCTTGAAGGTATCTCTTAGGAGATACCTTGAAGGTATCTCTTAGGAAATAGCCTGAAGGTATTACTAAAGCCTTCAAAATATCACCCAATAGAGATTATCATGAGAAATGAAAATTCCACGTGTTATTTAAGGAATAAATCTAGTCTTGTGCCTATTTTAAAGGTATCTCCTACATGACATCTTGAAGGGGAAATCCACTCTTGTGCATGTTTGAAAGATATCTCTTAAGAGATGCCTTGAAAGTATTACAAAAGCTTTCAAAATATCACCCAATATTACCAAAGATTTTTAAGGTAACTCAAAGATTACTAATTTATCTTCATTTAGATCATAGACACAAAGTTCACCAGAAACAATTCTCCTTCTTTGTGTATAAAATAATCTGATTATCTAAAACTCAAAGTCTTGGATTTATTAAACCATTTATATAATTGCCAAAAGAAAAATTACCCCCCCTCCCCTCTGGCATGAAGTCTTGTTCATCTATTTATACAATTCAAGATACTTAATTATAATAAGAATCAACTTCTTCAATTCATATGTGTTATGTTAAAACTGGGAGCCATTGATTAACAACTTCCTCAAATCTCTCCACCGTGGCATACAATGATCAATGACATGTAGCACTTTTTGAACTCCTTATTTGGATTGATTACAAACACTTTTCATGTGACACAAAGTTAGATAAAGTAACTTACTTTTACAAAATGACTCTGAGTAATGGCATTTTAGCTAAATTATTTAAGTTATTAAAATTTATAAAAGTAATTTTACTTTAACTAGTAGATCATTAAATGATATTAATTTTACATAATGATCAATGCAAACAAGATTCTTCAAAGAGTGCATATGAATAAACAAGAGAAATAGAAAAGAATAAAATGAATGGCTCAAGATTCAGGATTTGGTGAGTCTACTTCATGAATCTAGCTTCTACATTTTTCTCTATACTTTATGTGCTGAGATATCATTTATTGGATTGATACATTATCTAGTTTTGTAATGGAATGTATTTCTATCTCCAGTCTCAACATTTATCTCTCTATCCTCATACAGTAATCTTTAACTCTCTCAGTAGCTAGTCCAAGTCTTTTTAGTTCCTTCCCATATTTCTTCAAAGCTTTAACTGACTTGGTTATGAAAGGAATTATAGCTTTGTCTATCTACTATCTGGATTATTAATTTAATTGCTCTATGGTTTTTGGAACATTATCACTAAACTAGATACCTATGACACAAAAAATGGAATCCTGAAGATCAACTTTTGTACTACGTGCATCTTCTTCTAATTTCTTCATCTCCTCTTTCATGTCTGGTGATATGCCCAAATGGAAAGATAAGAGATAATCTTCTTGTTTTGCCATCCTTTCAGAAGGAGCCATTTGTTCTTCAACTAATATTTTCTCACTTAAATTCACTATTACTTCTAAAATTTCCTATTGGAGTTTGGAAATACCATTCACATTTTCCAACTTATTTCTTGCTACTTTTATTTCAACCATCTTATATATAATTTATTGATGAACATCTGGGACGCTTCGGAAGAGTTAGACTTTTTGATTCATTTTATCTATCCATTTATCTATATCCCTTGCCCTATCCCCTATTTCCTCTACCTTAGGTATTACTTATGGCTCAATTGGTTTTCCTAAGGTAATTTCTAATTGGGGAAAATGTTTGGCTACTTTAGCAATTATTTCACATAACTGTGTAGTCTATTCCTTTAGCTTTGCCTTAGCGGCCTTTTCTTCATCCAAAATATAAAAGAGAGAATCAATCAAAGTTTGATTGTCTTACTTCAAAGTATCAATTGTTACTTATCTAAGGGGTACTCTTGTAAAAGTTAAGTCACTCATAGTGACTTCTTGTTTGCTCATTCCTTGGGGAAGAACTGCTAACTCAGTAAATTTTTAGCCTAAAGATTCAATTAGTAACTTTGAAGTTAATTTATCTGATTTTGGTTTCTTTCTACTTTTATCAAAACTTTTCAATAATTAAAAATCTATCTCCTCAAGATTGATCACTTCCTTTGATCTAGGATTAGTTTGTGTAGCCAGCCAAGATGAGAAATTGATTGACATGGAAGTGTTAGAATGAATGATTACCTATTGTTGGTGACAATCTTGAATTTTTAGATCCTAAGAAGGAACTAATTGAGTTTCCATCTCTCCTTGAGCTTCCTCTATAGATTTATAAACTTCCTTTTCAAGCTTTACTTCCTCAGTTGTTTTTCTTTTCTCAGTGTTAGTTTCTTCTTCTTTATTTATTTCTCATTCACCCACAACCTCCTTCTCATTTTCAACTGCTAGTGTTTCTTGAGAGTTCTATTAAGAAATTGTTTCTTATGAAGTTACTTATTTAGGTTCTTTTTCAACTATAGGTGGCTCAACCAAAGGAGGTGGTGGTGGTGAAGTAGGTGTAGTGGAAGTGGAACGAGTGAAGGTGAGAATAAAATGAGGAATGAGAGAAGAAATAGGAGCAGTAGAAACTAGTGGTGACATGGAAATAGTTGGTTGTGTTGGATCTTTATCTTTTACCAGTGATAAGGTATCATCAACATTTTTCTTTAGCTTTAAATTTTTTTTTATAGGAAATTGACTTCTTTCTCCTTGTATTATCTTTTTCCTCTTATATCCCACTCTAGTATTCTCATTTATCAACTCCATGCAATAACCATTATCAAGTAGCCAATTAGAAGTCATTGAAAAAACATTTGAAGTCCTTTATGAAATTGTTTTATCATGATTATCTCCAAAAATATTCATTAAAAGTGAGGCATTATCTCCTCCTACTATATGTAAAGCATCAATAGTAATAATGCCATCATCTTCCATGTCCTTAGGAATGGTATCCAAGTGAAATGTATGGATTTGTTCAATGGTCATCCTACTATTATCCCTTTTTCTTACATCAAACTCATCCCTAAAATCAATCCAAAAATATTCTAGTGATGGGATATGCATATATTCAAGGGAAACTATATTTTGTGTCACACCTCTGTAATCAAAATTTTCCCTAGCATCAAAATGTGTTTGAGTGTAATGATGATACATCTTATTATAAACATTTATTTCCTTATAAATAGTGGGGTAATGATAATTTTCAATTAAAATAGGAAAATTAATGGATGCCTTGTGAGCCTTAGACTACAAATTATTCAATTCAACCAATTACATTCAAAATTCCATAAGGATCCACTTGTCACTTGGATAGCTTGGTAGCTTGATAGGTGTTCTTGAGAAACCTCCTACTTTGAGATATGAGAAATAAAAAACTTGAATGAAAATGTAGCCATATAGAGAGACTACATCCCATGCCTCATCTGATAATATTTTATGCTTCAAAGATGTCACAAAATTACAAATAAGCTCATAGAAGAGACCATTTATTAAAATGTAAGTCTTGTAGTATTCTTCAAGGACCAACTGAGGATAATATTCATATACTGGTGCTATTGACAATGTACCATCAGTATTTAACCTTGAGAAGGCTCCAATAGAGCATACTATTATATAAGATATGAATTCATTTCAAAATTGAAGGTCTACAATACATTCTTCAACTACTGATCCATGTTATCACTGATCATTATTTCCCAGTCAATCTTAGCAGAACTCTAAATCACATCAATGGTTCTAATATAAGCATACATCTAGGGTGAAAACCATTTGGTGTTTTTTTGTCCATCAATTCTACATAAATGTTGAATGATGTCATCTGATTCCTAAATAAAATCTCATATAACAATGTGCTTAGGGAACCTTGAAGGTTGTTTTATTTTCTTCAAGTAATATGTATTCATAATATTACACTCTATTATTTTGGTTTCCCACTACTTCTGGATTGTCTCCATTGAAATATAATTAACTTTTGTTGAGGTTGGGATCTTTAAACAATAGTTAAAGTATTGAACATCTAACCTCATTACCATATTTTTAGTATTATCTCTTACCACCTTGGTTAGACAATCATAGTACTTAGCACATGCTAACACAAACTTAGGTTACTGAGCTAAACATGGAAAAGTTGTAGCCTGAATAATCCTAGTATTGGTCATGGAGTGTAAGAGTGGAGTCTTTGCAAGGGCCCTTGATGTGTCTAAAATCTTAGTCATACATACATGCCCCATGTCTTTGTCACATATTTCGGTGAGTTTAGAAACAATACTGGAATCAATGGGGTATCATTTGTATTCATACTTCATTTTTAGTTTTTTGAATCTGACCTTTGCTTTTAATTTACGCTTCTTGCTTAGTTCTTGAATCTCCTCAAGTGCTAAATCTAGGGCCTCATTAATGATCTTGCCTTGTACTTCCAATTCCACTACTTCTTCTGACCTTCTTGAACTCTCTAATCTAGACATTGGCTTTTGGAAAATTTTAATGACCTTGATAATTGTTTTTCAAACACTCACTAACTGCTCCAACTAATTTAGAAAAGTTGAAAGGAGTTAACTCTTTATTCTTTACAATATTTCTAAACAAGTTTTAGGTTCTAAGTAATTGGAAATTTCTAAAATACTAAGTATCTTGCATTTAATTAATAGGGCTTAGAAACCCTGAAAAGGTCTTATAAGAGCATGAGCCTTTAAGATTTTAAGAAGTTCTAGGTTTTGAGAGATAAAGACTTTGGGTTTTTAACAATAAATTAATTAGATTCAAAAGACTGAATTAAGTTCAAGATACTCAAAAAATTATCGAGGCAAATAAAACTTGAATGGGTCTTGGATGATGGTTCATGGGTTTGCTCAGGGTCAAGACTTTGGGTTTAACTAAGCAAGTTAATTTAGTTCAAAATCTTTAAGTGAGAAGATTTTAGGAGCCTAAAGAATTATTTTGGGAGTTAAGTTTTTGGTAGGAAGATATTTTCTAGTAAAAACCCAAAGCTATAAAGGTTAAGAAACCTAAACAAGTACTAGGGATAGGGAAACATGATTGAGTAAGCTTTTAATGTGGTTCAGGGTTTCTTACATCAGTTACTTGGGATAAGGAATCCAAATTAAGAAGTGATGGGAAACCTAAAGGACTAGGGTGTTTGTGAATCAAGGTTTTTAGGGCAAGTTATTAGGTGTCAAAAACCAAAAGTAAGAAAGAGGGATTGGTAAACCCAATTAGGTAGGGAAATTGGAAAACTAGGGCTTGTGTGACGATTTTTGATTTTCATGTTCTTAACATGAATAAAACATGAAAGAGATTTTGAGATTTCCATTTTTTAATTAAAATAAATTTTACCAAGAATTTTAAAGAGAAAGTAAAGTAGATCAACATTGATAGTAAAAAAATTTATGACAACACGAGAAAAAGAAAATAGGGATAAATTAACATGAAAAAAATGAAAAATAAAAATAAAAAGAAATTGTTTTAATATTAACTTAACTACCTCAACTAAAAATGGGTCAAGAAGTAAATTGCTTGAAATTGCTCTAGAGAATAAAAATGTAGGGCTCAAGGTTTGCAGGGGCTATTACTTGTTTAAATGACTTGAAAATGAGGTGGAATTTATTATATTTATATAAATGCCAACACATTTATCAAAATTATGGAAAATACATGTTAGCCTTTACTTCCCTTTTTAATCAAGCTCTTTTATTTACTTTACTTATTTTAAGTAATAAAGTAAAGCACTTTTAGAATCCTAATTTAGTCTAAGTTTATGAGTAATTCAGGTTCATAAAATGGAAATACTTTTAATTATGAATTTAAATAAGTAAAGCACTTTCACAATCCTAATTTGGCCTATAGAATGTTATTTTGGTTTTTGGGACAACTTAACTCCTTTTGTTTTTCATGTAAAGTAACTTAGGTAACCCAATTAGAACTACGGAGTATTGGCTGGGTTTTTCAGACTACTTAACTTATTCAGTTTGGTAAGTAAAGTAATTTGAGAAACATGAATTGGTATATGAGGAGTTAATCAGGTTCTTGGGATAGCTTAACTTATTTTCAAGGAAGTAAAGTAACATAGAGAACTTGATTTGCATTGTAAATGAACTAAGTTACATTTAGCTTGCTTTAAGTGCTGAAGTGGATGAGTATAAGGATTTGAGTGATGTTTATAAGCAAATGCCTTTAGTTCTCTAGATTAATTTAAGATCAATTGAATAAATTAAACACAAAATGAAAGAAAACACTAATAAAACTCAAGTTATTTATTTAGGAGTCTAGCTTCAAGCAATATAACTGACACACACAAGACTAAAATTTAAAAAATTATAAAAAGGGGGTTCCCCAAATTATTGAAGTGTCAAATTTTGGGGACACCACAAAAAAAAAGGCATGAATGATCTCCAAATTAGAAAATGTCACTTGGGAATCTACAACCAAAAACAAACATGAATGATCATCTGGGAATAATGTACTCTTATGAATGATTGAAATGTGTCTCCTAGGAGATACCTTGAATGTACTTATTAATGGGAATTTTGACACATACTAGAAACATACTTCCCCTCATGTCTCTCCTTTTAAAAAATGTCTGTGGATTCATTTACCCATTAGATTATATTCACTAGTGCACACAATTATTTTTGATTTGGTTATACCTTATTAGTTAAAGTGCAAGTTAATGTATATATTTTGAAGATTGAATATGTATTTTGTATTATACTTTAGAATCAACATTTTTTGATACATTTAATCACTACTCAAACACAAAAAAATACATGAACTGATGTAATATGCAACTTGTATTTTACAAAAGATCAATATTTAAATCATTTAAATTACTTTGCAGAATGTCTACGAGTGAAAAAAGAATTACCACACATAGAAGATAGAAAGCAGCCTCACTTAAAGATAATTTGGATAAAAGGAAAAATAAGGCCTCAATCCAAGAAAATTTGGATAGAGTACCATATAAAATACCAAAACTAAAATTAAATCCACATAAACATATTCCCTTTTATGGTGGTCACAAAATTCCTCTTGCTGATTGGTATTTTAAATTGTTTAGTCTGCCAAACATGCATCCAAATACATAGTTGTTTAACACTATATTAGGAAAATAATCTTATCTAATTAGAATAATATTGGGCTATGATAAGGATGAAATTTAATATTCCCTTCAATTCCAACTAGAAGTATGGAATGAAGAAGAGAGAATTCTCTGTCGAGCTACAACTACTTTCACTAAATTTACACCTAGTAAAATGGAGTTGAAAAAAATATATTTCTTTTTCTTATGAAACACTTGGGTTTCATTTGAATAGATATGCCAAACTTCAAATGTCTAGGTTGATAGGCATAGATAATTTGGTCAATAGAATACAAAATATGTTGAAATAAAAACATGAACAAGGGGAAAAAATTTCTTCTACTTGCCACCATGCATACATGTGTTTAAGATACCCCATAGAAATGAGAGAATCAACATTGAAAAAAAAAAGACAAGCAAAGGAAACATATTTTTACTTAGAATTTAAAGAGGCCATATAATTACTCACACCAATGGAAAAAATAAGATCAAACAAAAGGTTGAAACACTTTTATTGACACAAAATTTTGGTGAGACACAAAATGAATTCTCTACATAGTATATTTCCTCTAGAAATTATGCCTTGAACATTCCTATACAACTCTATGAATTGGGGGATGCAAATATAAAAATAATAAATATCAATGAAAGAGTGGTGAATCATATAATTCATTCATTTGTAAAAAATAATGAGGTTACAATGAAGGATGCTTTGTTAATTCCTTTTGATCTAATCATTCGTGACTATTTTAATGAATCAAAATAAGTCCTAGAAGATATGATGGAGAAAAAAACTATAAAGTTCAAAATTTTAGATGGCCAACACACTATTAAAACACAATGAAAAATTATTTCAGAGGAGGAATACAATATGAAATAATTTAGAAATAAATGCTCTTTTAGAAGAGCAATATTTCTAAAAACTTATACTCCATTCCATATTATGCACAAAATATGTAATCAATATAATGAAGCTAATGAAACAATTTATAAGGCTTCATTTGTAGAAAGAGTTTGATCTTCATGTGACCTTATCAAACTAAGAGGTTGGAAGAATATTTAAATAGGAAAGAAAAATATGGAACAAACATATGAACGAGATAAACAGTTTTTCACACAAATGAAATGTTCAACATAAGAACTGTAGGACAGAAAATTCCTTCTTTTTATGGAACATCCCATTTTGGATTCTTTTGATAAGGCATTTGATTTATTTGAAAGTGGTACTTTACCTAGTTTAGATAAACAAGATTTAAATTTGATTGGTATAATAGTACATAGAAATATTTAAGGGATTTTAGACAAACAAAAAGTATAACTAGTAGATTTATTGGAAAAAGAGTCTATCTCCTTCTTGAAAACTACTAGGTACAATAGCATGGATAATTTTTGCAATAAGGTGAAGCTAAAAAGTAACATATTTTAAAAAAATATAGATTATTTTATCAACCATGATATGACACTACCAGTAGACCAAACAATCACCCATTAAGAGGTAAAGGAGGATTATAATTTTTTTACAAAAAGGTTTGATGATTTGTGTGTCTTGAGTGAAAGTATTTCAAAAAAAAAGAGTAAGAAGTCTAGGAAGAATTATATCAATATTGATTAAGAATATTCAAAATTCATCAACATAATGATGGAGGTTAGCTTATCGGGATAGATACATAAAGATTCAGCTATCATTTTGGCTCCCCTTGTCTTTGGCCATCTATTTTAGAAGAATTTAGTGAAATGTTCATTATTGGTATGAACATCAATTTGATAATTATTGATCTTCTAAGTCTCATTTAAGTTTTTAAGGAAGAACATATTCACCTATTTATTCAGGCATTGATTGAAAAAAATATTATTAGAGCCTTAAATGTATTCATCATCCACAACATAGAACATTATCCTACCATTCAGACCTCTCTTAAGAATCTGTGTGTTAGTGATTTTTGTTACACAAAAGATACATGTGTCATAATATGGGATCCAAAGAGTTATGGATTCAATTAGACACATACTATAGGTATCAATTTTTGTCAGGATCTAGCTCATTTTCAGTTGCCAAGTTTCTGCTTCCATTTTCAATAAAGTAGAGTAGAGGACACTTTTGACATCTAAAATGACTTACCAAAATTTAAAATGATTAGATCATTAAAAAAAGAAGGCCATTCAAAAATTATCTAGATAATGTCTTTATGGAGACATTTATCTCTACGTTCAATGAACCAGATGCATGCGACATCTTAGGGGTATATACAGAAGCTGGATTAGTGCATGTTTGTACAAAATTAAAAAGAAATTTATCTTGCATTATAGACACTGAAGAAAAAATTATTTTTAATGTTCAATTTTTAATTTTTTTTGAGAAATTTAGAGTAACAAATACAATAATAACCACTTTGATCAGTACCAGGTGCATAACATTTCAATTTTCTTTATATTCATGTTTTATTTTCAAAATATAACATCTTAACAATATTTTGGTGTATATGATTTATTATTCAAACCTAATATCTTATAAACCTTTTATTTTGTAACACTAATGATATTTCATATAAATAAGGAAACAATAATAATGAAAAATCATATCAATGAACATGACACATTGGAAGATGAAGAAGGTAACATATTAAGATCATGCATATTTTTTAAATTGTGTAATGTTTTATTTGTCAACGATTCATAATAGTGACAAAATAATTTTTCATATATTTCTATCTCAATTAAAATATTACACAACATAACTCTAACACTTTGTGTTTACAACACAACAACCCATGCCATAGCTCTACAAGTTGGTGCCTCCATGAAAAGAACACAAGATAAAAATTTACCATAAGACTTATTTATAAAATACAAATATCAAATCAATTTATAATGAGAATTTTTTGTTACTAAATTATATAATAATTTTCAAGGAATAAAGAACCAAAGTTTCAATGAAAGAGTGCACACATACAAACTACAAAAAGCAAAAAAAAGTGAAAACCCCTTTCAACAAATGCATAATTATACAATTTAATACAAGTCTAGAATATATTAATTAACTTTATTTATTTAAACACAATACAATTGAATTTTTCTTCATAGACAAGAGATTGTAGAAGACAATAAAATATAGACTTGTATCAACTTGGAATTTGTAAATGTGGTTCATTTTATTGTTGTGTAGACTGAATGTGGTTGTATTTACCCATTAAAATGTTTTTTTGAAAGTTTAATTGACCCATTGCAATGTTGTTTACATGTTTAATTTATCCAGCTTAAAATAACACAACATGTGTTATACTATGTCTTCAATACAATAAATTTTGATGCAGAGTATTCATGACAATGTTCTTTATCAATAAAAAAATAATAAAGTATATTGACATGCTACAAATAATTATATTACATTTGTTTCAAACACTTTTTGATTTTATGTGTTTAATTAAAATTATATGAAGGGGGTTCAACTATTAAGGTGTATTATATCTTGATTTGAATTTAGTGATAGTGAACTATGGCTTAGAAGAACAAATATTATTTTGTTTTTTTGTGATGGGCTACATAAACATATAAATATGTTTTGGTATCCATAATAATTACAACTAATAATCTCATTATTGTATAAGTATTAATAGATGTTGGTTGATCAATGTTAAATTCCTATCAACCTCTATGAAAAATGATTTATGGCTAAATTAAAGTGATTCATATTATGATACATTCATGGTCAAGTGATAAGGATTCAATATGAGCTTTATATGCATATGTGTGTTCAAAAATTGGCAATAGAAATGGTACATCTATGTATAATGAGTATTATATTTACAGATGTTAAGCACAAAATATATTGAGGTGGGGGGGGGTGAATTAGTATATTATATATCTTTGACTTAATCTGATTTCTTTTCTTTGATCACTTAGTGACACATTCAAGATAATCCATAAAATTTAAATAATAACATGCACCACACAAGAGAGAGAGAAACACACCAAATTTTTACATGGAAACCCAAAGTTGAAAAAACCATGGAGAACAATCTCAAGTATATGAATGAGCACTAACAAAAATTACAAAGTTTGCAAGCACCAACTTGTAAGAGTACCAACCCCTTTGTGAAGCACCAACACAACAAATATTTGTGAACACCAACCCACAGGAGCACCAACCCCTCTTGTGTATAAAACACAACTATCTCTCAATGTTGCTTACTCAATAAATGATAGAACTCTACAATATCTCCTAATTTTATCCCCTCCAAAACAAATACAAACCATGAATTCTCTTGCATATTACAAATGGCTTCTCAAGCCTTTATTTATAACTTTCCAAATGACCTTTGGCATACACCCTTTATGACGCTTCAATCCTCATGGAATATGGTGGAAAACTTATATGAGCCTTCGTATCCTTGCAATTGAAAAGTCACATGGTGACCTTTCATAAGCAAATGTATCCTTTCCTCTTTTGTCTTTATCTTAGCGAGTTTTCATATTCCTCAAAGTGTCCCTTCATGGAAAAATGCAACATACCCTCTTCTGTCTTCACATGGTGACTCTTGGAATTCCTCAAGATGACTCTTCATGAGAAAATTCATCCCATTCCTCTTTTTTCTTTATCCCGTAACTCTTTGACTTCTCCATGGGTCCTCTTTTGACTTATATGTAACCAAAAATATATTCATTAATATTAAATAAATATTAACACATATTAGACAAGATATAAATATTAAAATCACCATTAAATACAATGGGGCCTTTATCACCAATGCTAGACTTTTGACATCAATGACAATATTTCCAATAATATCCCCTTTTATCATTAATGGCAACCTGAAATTGAAACTGCCACATCTTGAAAATTGCACATAATGCCATCTAAAAAACATACAGTATCTCCCCCTTACTATAGCAACCTATACCTATTCCCTATACCTACTCTACACCT
Source organism: Torreya grandis (assembly GCA_037957365.1). Taxonomy (NCBI): domain Eukaryota; kingdom Viridiplantae; phylum Streptophyta; class Pinopsida; order Cupressales; family Taxaceae; genus Torreya; species Torreya grandis. Next base: position 141,867 of record JARHVA010009437.1, on the reverse strand, counting down.
ATTTATACACTTGTACTTATACTTGTACCTATACCTATTTCTATTCTTCTCCCCCTTTGACATCAATGGAAAAGGGCCTATCCTGGAGCCAACACTTAGCTCCCCCTCAACTGATATTGATCCTCAATGGTAGGAAGTAAAATAAATTACTCCCCACTTCCCCTACAGATATATAAATGTGTATTTTGGTAGTGCCTTTGTGAAAATATCTAAAATCTTCTTTGTAGTATTGATATATTCCATCTTAACATGTTGATCTGTAACTTGTTCTCTCAAGAAGTGATATCTGATGGGAATATGTTTTTTCTTGAATGCATCATTGGATTTTTCAAAATATTAATAGTACTTCTATTATCACAAAAGATAGAAATAGGTTCATCATGCCCTAACTTGATATCTTCCAAAGTTTGCTTCATCTAAAGCACTTGAGTACAACACAATACCATTGAAATATATTGTACTTTAGATGTAGAAAGTAATACTAAATTTTAATTTTTTCTTAGCCATGATACTAAGATATCACTGAGGAAGAAAGCTCCTCTACTTATAATCTTTCTATCATCCAAGCAACTTTGAAATCTAAATATGTATAAGAAAATAAAGTGAAATCTCTGCATATGAGATACCACAATCCAAAATCTAATGTCCCCTTGATATATCTAAATATTCTCTTCACCAACTAAACACGACTATCTTTTATAGCAGATTGATATCTTACAACCATACCTAATGCATGCATGATGTCTGACATCAATGTTATCAAATATAAAAGACTACCAATCATATATCTATACAAAGATTGATTTTTAGTAGTTGAATCTTCATCTTTACTCACCTTATTTCTTATACTCATTGGTGTGCCAACTGGTGCACAATAATTATAATCAAATTTATTTAACATTTCCTTGGCATATTTACTTTGAGATATGAAAATTCCCTTATCTAACTAAAATATTTGTAATCCTAAAAAAAATGACAATTATCTATGCATAGACATCTCTAATTCTTTTTGCATATTTCCAAAAAATTCTTTTTTTGTCTTTTCAATGTTTCCTCCAAAAATTATGTCATCAACATATACCACAACAATAAATTAATTATCACCTTATATTTTAATGTAGAGTTTACTATCAGTAAATCCTCTCTTGAAACCTTGATCCTATAGGTAACTATCAAGACTTGCATATCAAGCTTTAGGAGCTTATTTCAATTCATATAGTGCTTTGTTTAATCTACATACATGGCTAATAATATTTGAAAGAATAAATCCCTCAAGTTGCTCAATGTAGATCTCTTCTTCTAGACTCCCATGTAGGAAGGAAAATTTAACATCCATCTAAAAAACTTTTATATTTTAAAACACTACATATGCATGAAATATTATAATAGCCTCTATCCTTGCCACTAGTATCAAAGTTTCTTAAAAATCTATTCCCTCAATTTGAGCATATCCTTTATATACTAATCTTACTTTAGTCTTAGTCACTTCTACATTTTCATTCAACTTATTTATATAAACCCATTTTATGCTTATCATATTATGATATTTTGTTCTAAGAACTAATTCCAAATTATCATTCTTTTCTATTTGATTTAATTCTTCATCTATTGACTTAACCCAATGCTTATCATGTCTAGTTTCTAAAAAAATTCTATGCTGAATTTTGGATAACCAAGAGAAATTAACTTACTCAGATTCACTTACCATCATTCTTATGGTGCAAATTCCTTCATTTATGTCCCCAATGATGTCACTTTCATTATTATTTCTCTAGAAATATTTGAATGGGGTTTTGCTTTTCTTTTTCTCCTAATTCTCATCTTCATTTGATTCTTAAAAATCTTCTTCTTCAATGATTTTAGGAATGTTTACTACATCACTGATTTATGTTCCATCTTATTCAATCTTGACACTTGCACTTTCAACTATTTTCTTGGTTTTTTTATAACATTTATAAGCTTTACTATTGAAAGAATAACTAATAAATATACCTTCATCTACTCTAGATTAAAACTTACCAATTTTTTCATCATTTATTTTTATGAAGCATCTGTTGCCAAAAATTCTTAAATAATCAACTGTTGCTAGTTTGTCTTTCTATAGTTCATAAGGAGTCTTGTCACTGTTGAATCTCAATAATGCTTTATTTTTAATATGCATTTCTATAAAAAATACCTCTCTCCAATATTTATCTAATATATTAGATTCATTTAGCATTATCCTTTCCATCTTTTGAACTATTTTTTTCCCTGTTCAACTACTCCATTTTGCTGTGGAGTTCTAGCTATTGAATAATGTCTCTTTATTCTAAGGTCTTCACAAAACTCAATAAACTAATCCGAAATGAATTCTCCTTCTCAATCTGATATTAGGCACTTAATCTTCAAACTAGTTTCATTTTTAACTAATGCTTTGAAATGTCTAAAAGATTCTATTTTTTCCTTTAAAAATATTACCCATCATACATGAAAAATCAACAATAAGCAACATGAAATATTTCTCACCTTGAGTACTTTGAGTTCTCATAGGTCCATATGGATCAGTTTGAATAAGCTCTAACATATGATTGGTCGAGTACTCTTTTATTTTGAACCACCTTCTAGCCTACTTTCCATGCTAACAAGGTTCACAAAGCATATTGGATGGCTTTCTAATCTTTGGAATATTTTTGATTGCTTTCTTTTTGATGATGTTGACAAGATTTTCAAAATTTATGTGTCCCATATTCTTGTGCTATAACCAACTTTATTCAATATGACTCAAAAAACATCTTTGACCTTTTATGTTTGATAACATATACAAATAATTGTCTGTTCTATGATCATCTAAAACCAATATATTTGAATCTTTTCTCCTAATTTCATAACCTTTTGAATAAAAATTTAGTGTGTGCTCCTGATTTCAAATTTGATTTACACTCAAAAGATTATGCTTAATACCTTATACATATAAAACATTCTCAATTTTACTTCTACCATTATCCAAACTTAGTGTACCTTTTTTTAGCAATTCTAGTTGTAGTATATCTCCAAATTTCACTGTGCCACCATTGATCTTATTCAAGGTTGTGAAATTTCTTGTCTCCCATCATGTGCCTCAAACATCGACTATTAATGAACCATGTCTTTCATTCATTTCTTGTATGAAAATATAGCTATACCAACATAGATTTTTTAAGTTATTTTTTCTACCATAAACCTGTCTAAATTTTCTTCTTGATGAATAGAGCCTTGAAACTCTAGTCCTTATTGACTAACTCAAACATGCTTATACATTACCAAGTTATGTTTCTAAAGTTGTTGCACTTGTAACATATTATGGCCTCTTCATAAAATCCTTATAGAGGAGTAAAAAAGTTGTGGATTTTGCTTGACTCTACATGAGTTTCCTTCTCCTTATTTATGAAATTGTTAGCCCTTTTTTAGCATTCTATTTTCTTATAACTATATCCATTACATTAAATACAATAACCATAAAAATAGGACCTATTTACATATCTATAACTTGATTGCCTTTTATATCTCTATTACTTCTAGCCTTATTTGTTTGAGATGTCATCTACAATCTTAAATTCTTCCCTTTTTATTTCCTTTTTTGTAAGAGCTTCAACATAGCTCTTTTCTTTTTCTATGTTAACCTTGTTTGTGGCCTCTCTTTTCCCTTTTTGAAATTTGATACCTATCTTATCTGACATTGATCTTTGAATTTATAATATCTTATTCAACATATAAGTGTTATTCTCAAATTTTGAATCATTGGCTACTCTATCATTGATTGATTTATTTATTTTCTCAAAATATGCTTTTAAAGAAGCAATTTCAATAACATACCTTTCACATTCTTCACTTACTTCTTGCAACTATATGGTTAGATATTTTTCATTCTTCTTGGCTTCTTCAAAGTGCGTTTGTAGATATTAAATTCCTTTCTTTGAATCATTTTCATTTTTATTTATCTGGAGCTTTGATCTTCAATTTTTCTTCTCAAGAGCTTTTAACTCTTCTAAGATACAAAAGAGTTATCCTTCTAGATTCACTTTGGCTTCATCCTATTCTTCTTCTTGATCATCTGTAGTTTTATTTGTAGAGGCATCTTCATGTATGGCCATGAATATAATATCTTCTTCTTTTGAATCATTGACTTCACTATCTTTAATTGTGTTAGGATCTTTAGAATACAAACTCTTCTTATCGAATCTCTTCTTGAATTTTTCTTTGAAAATATTCTTGTATGTAGATTTTCATTATTCATTGTCACCATTACCCTTATTTGGTTACTTAGCTACAAAATGTCTAATATTTTCATAATTAAAACATTGAAAAGGTAATTTTCTTTGATATTTACCTCTGCCCTTTTTCAGCTTGTGAGTGAATAGAGCTCTGTTGTCATCTTGATCATCACTAGAATCGTCACTTGATTCTTCAATCTTAGCCTTCTCTTTATTTTATGTCTTAAAAGCATATTATCTCTTTGAGGGTTTCTCTTATTCAGTCCACATATTATATGTTATAATAATACCATGTAGCTCATCTATCTTTAGCTTGGCTAAATTCTTTATCTCTTCAATTGCCAAAAATTTTGCATCATATCTCAGTGGTAGAGATCTCAAAACTTTTTGTACCATGATTGATTCTTCTAGATTTTTTCTAAGACATTGAATCTAATTAAATATTTGGTCAACCTATAAAGCTAACTTTCTATTTTTTCTTCCTCTTCCATCTTCAAACTCTCAAACTATCTTTTGAAAGTCTAAAGCTTAGCTTGCTGAACCTTTCCATCACCTTTATAAATATTCTTAATCTTTACCCAAGTTTCATGAACATATTTACATTGCATAACTTTAATAAATTTTGATTCATATAAACCACATAAAATATCATTTAAATCTTTATAATTATTTTTCACTTGCCTTCTTTTCCACCAGAGTAGTTACAAGTGTCTGTGGCTCTTCATATTCCTCCACCACTACTTGCCAAATGTTAAATCCAAGAGCCATCAAATAAGTCCTCATCCTTATGCTCAAAAAAGAATAATTTGTCCCATCAAACAAAGGTGCCTTATTTTTATAAAAATCTTCATGTGATCCAACCATCATACTTTCTATGATCTACCTTTAATTTGTAAAACTTTTTCAAAAAAGAACCTGATCTGATACCAATTGTTAAGCATGAAATATATTGAATTAGTATATTATATATCTTTTACTTAATCTGATTTATTTTATTTGATAACTTAATCACACATTCAAGATATGCAATAAAATTGAAACAATAACATGCACCACGAGAGAGAGAGAGAGAGAGAGAGAGAGAGAGAGAGAGAGAGAGAGAGACCAAATTTTTATGTGAAAACCCAAAATGGAAAAAACCATAGAGAATAATCTCAAGTATATGAATGAACATCAACTCAAATTATAAATTTTTGCAAGCACCAAATTTTAGGAGCACCAAACCCTTGAAAATATTTATGAGCACCAACCTATAGGAACACTAAACCCTTTTGTGTATAAAACATAACTATCTCTTAATGTTGCTTACTCAACAAATGATAGAACTCTACAATATATCCTACTTTTCTCTCCTCTAAAACAAATACAAATCATGCATTCTCTTACATATTAAAAATGGCTTCTCAATCCTTTATTTATATATTTCCAAATGACCTTTGGCATTCACCCTTTGTGACCCTTCAATCATCATAAAAAATGTTGCAAAACTTGCATGAGCCATTGTATCCTTGCATTTGAAAAATCACATGGTGATCCTTCATAAGCAAATGCGTCCTTTCCTCTTTTGTCTTTATCTTGGTGACTTTTCATATTCCTCAAAGTGTTCCTTCATGGAAAAATAAACCATACCCTCTTTTATCTTTACATGGTGACTCTTGGAATTCCTTAAGATGACTCTTCATGATAAAAGTCATCCCATTCCTCTTTTGTCTTTAATCCATGACTATTTAACTTCTCCATGGGCCCTCTTATGACTTATATGCAACCAAATATATTTTCATTAATATTAAATAAATATTAACACATATTAGCCAAGATATGAATATTAAAAACACCATTAAATGTAATGGGGCCTTTATCACCAATGCTAGGCCTTTGACATCAATGATAATATTTCTAATAACCAAGTGCCCGAGCATGTACTTATTTTTATATGTGTTTATATGAATCTTTAAAAGATTTAAAGAAATTAAAGAAAAATGAATCAAATGAAATGCATTATGTTTTTATGTTACAATAAGAAATGTAAATCAAAATTATATCAATGACTAGTCTAGGAACATGTAAAACATTTTCTTTAAATTTTTATGTTATATCTCTTATAATATAATATTTGTACATCTAAAAAAAAATTGATTTTGGGGTTGGATGACTTATTATTATTTTTGCACAAAACAAAAGATATGAAAATGAATGATATGGGGAAAAAAGAAGATTATAAAATAGAAAATATGTCATATTATATTTGAGATCATTCTAATGAAAATTTGAAGGTAGCAATGCGGTCTTTTTATCATGTTGGAATTTGGTTCATGATAAAGGAAAATCATTTGAGGATACTCATTCAAGCCATGGGTAACACAAGTTCAAATTTTATGTTTATTTGGGGGAAAATATAATCTGAGTTGTTTAATATAAACATAAAAAAAGGATGAAGTTATTTTTAAAGGGACCTTCAGAGATGATTTTTATATTGTCAACATGTTGTTCATTGATTTTAATTCTCAAAATTATGTTACAAATAAAAAATAAAAAATGAATTATGTTACAAAAATTAGATATACTAGAAATGAAGACTAGAAAGATGAAAAGGATTGGAGATTCAAAATGATAGCAATCATCACATTCTTGGGAGAAAGCAAAAAATTCATGCCAACAGTTGTGAACCAATGTTTAGAGAGATGTAAATTCACATATTATTTCAAGTGTATTTACTGATTATAAACTATAATTGTAGTAATAAACATTAATATAATCAATTTCATACAAATCAATTCTAAATTATTTAAAAAATAGTTCTAAATTAATTTCATAATAATCAATTCTAATTTAGAATTAATTTGATCTAGTTGTTTGTGATAATTTTATTTATGGTTGGATATTCCCTTAAATTATTGAATTAGTGTATTGAAACCTAATCATTCAAAAGATTTTCCTAATGAACAACAAATAAATTATTATCATTGAGATATTTTATTATGTAGATTAACTAGATTCAAGCTTAATATGTTTTCATCCATAATTTGGCCAAGAAAATTGTGCCATGTGTCCCAAATATGGAAGCTACTTAAAAGGATCAATGATCAGTATGAAGGTCTAGAAGGGTGCCACAAGTTTGAAATAGTCCAATCTATTCAAAATGATATGCTCCCAAATGGTTTGAAATAATTATTTTTTTTAAAATATAGTAAAGTTACATGATATTTATGGAGAAATAATCTCCACTCCACTTTAGTGGGTATACATTCAAATTATTTATTATCTATGACCCAATTTAATCAAAATGATCTATAGTCAAATGATTTGAAGCAGTCTAATTTATTTGGAAAAAATAAATTTATTTATTTTTAGAGAAAATCATCTTCTAAATCATTGACAATTTTATAGGTATAGGTTTAAATTATTCAAAATATCTCTATTAACTCAAAATGATCTATGACCAAATGATTTGAAATAGTACAATTTATTTTGAATATAACAAATTTATTTTTAGAGAAAATTATCTGCACTCCACTTTAGTGGGTATGAGTCCATTTTATTTAAAATAGAATAATTTATTCAAAATTATCTATTTCTAAATGGTTTTAAACACTCCAATTTATTTAGAATATATGAAATTTGTTTTTTGGAGAAAAAATTCTCTAGACCGCTTTATGGGGTATAAGTCCAAATTATTCAAAATAGTCCAATTCATTCAAATGATCTATGGCCCAAATGGTTTGAAATAGTCCATTTTATTTTGAACATAAGTAAATGTTCTTAGAGAAAATTTTCTCCACTCCATTTTAGTGGGTTTGAGTCTAAATTATATGAAATAGTCCTTTATTAGTATGATCATTACTTACGTAATAATCTCCACACATGCTAATATAAATAATAATATTTTCTTACCTAATAATGTGAGCACTAAATATATTATTTCTAACATCCCCTCCCCCATGGTCACATGCAGATAGGAACTACATGTAATAAACCACTATATATGATCCCTCTAGAACACGTACGTGAGGTTTACCTGATAATGCATCCATTATAAAAGGGTAAGATTAAATTATCACATGGTATATTGATATCCATTATTTAAATGACTATGTGCTATTGTAATACACTTAGAAATGATAGATTATTTACTTTGATAACAAAAAAACATATAATAGTTTTATTTCGACATAACCTCAAAACATTATATATTGACTTACAACTTACTAAACAAAAATAGAAAAAAATAATAAGTAAACACCACTTAAATAAACACAAGATACACCCTAAAAAAACTAAACTTAAATATTAATGATACATGAAAAACAAGTTAAACACTAAAAAAAATTTATTACTAAATAAATAGCTTAAGTACAATAAAGACTTAACATACTATGTAAAAAATTACAATAAATAAATTTAAACTTGAATTCATTATATAAAATTTATACACTAAAAACCTTAAAAACTATACATTAATAATAATAAACAAAAAAACCATAGAGATTTAATCCTTTAAAAAAAAAATTAATAATAAGAAAAAAATTAATTAAAAAAATTATAAACTCTTAACATACAACAAAAATTAACTTAAAATATCTAAGTAAATATTGAAAACTTATAAACTAAAGGCTACAAGAATATATAAACAAACATAATAATAATGTGTTGTTATAATTTAAAAAAAAAAAAAAATAGATGTTAATAGAACGTAAATAACAAATTATTGAATAGAAATCTTTAAAAAATTGATATAAATAATTAAAAACTAAACTTAATTGAAAATCTTAAATTAAGTAGATGTTATTTTACCCACCACCATTAAGGATGGATACCATCATTTTGATGAAGCTCGACATTGATATTAGCCATGAAAATGCATACCAAGTGTTGATCAAAGATGAGTACAGTGTGTTGGGATAGAAAAACATTTGGTGACTAACTCAGAAAAGAATGGTTCTAATGAATTGAAACACATCCTACAATATTTTTACTTTAAAAAAACTTCATGTGGGTCATTTTCTATGCTAAACAACTCTGTGAATTTGTATAATTTATTCAAACCATTTCTATGTTTTTTTCCTATCTCTTAGCTTTATAAAACACTTTTAAATTCTATTTCTTTATCAAGGATTGAGAGAGAAATAATGATTTTACTG
>JARHVA010009437.1:102500-127500 GCA_037957365.1 Torreya grandis | reverse complement strand
AAAATCAATATGAAGTGTGTTGAGTTTCTACAAATCTATTACATTGTGTTGAAGCATAAAATGGTAAATGAAATAGAGGATAAGATGCACTATATATGTGTCTCTTATTGAATGCAACCTAATTAGATTCCATATGATTTGATTCTATGAAGAAGTTTTAAGCATTGGATATTATATTTTAATGTTGCATGGAAAGCATAAATAAAAATAGTAAGTATGGAAATAAAACTATGGTTAAACAATTTCATGCAAAAAGGATTTGTTTCTAAGGAGAACAAATATAATACATACCTATAGGTTCATTGAAAAAAATAATTATCAAATAAAAATATAGTGTAAAAATAGTAGGTTATTTTAGTAATGAAGAAACATATACGTAATTGTCTGAAAACTAATATTTCCCAAAGATGAATGTAGTTCTATGAAGGTATGTATAGGGGTGAATATTTTTATGGTTGGTAAAATGAAGACATCAGAATATAAGGTTGTATATAGCTTTTCCTATTCTAAAGAGAACATGAGGAGATATTAACAATAATTATTTCATGATTAATTAGAACTCAAAGAATACATGCTTATATATATGTAACTTTGAATAGATTTTGAAAAGTGTCACATTTCATTACATGAAATAAAACTAAAGGTGATATGAATATAGTTATTTGGTTTTCCATTGAAAGTGTGTACTTTTATGGATTTTCATAGTTTTGGATATATGTATATAAATTCCACATTTCATTGCATGAAATAAAACTAATGATAATTAACATACAATTAAATTTTTTCTTGTGAAATTATGGAATTATATGGATTATTGATAACATAGTGTCTGATAGAGACACAAATTTTGTTTACCATTTTTAAAGGACATTGTTGAAGAAGTCTAATAAAAAACTATAATTTAGTTCAACACATCATCGTCAAATGAATGGGAAAATAGAGGTAGACAAAATTAGTCTTATTAACAAGTTGCAGTGTTAGATTAAAGGAAATCTAGGAACATGGGATTGAATTATAGTGCAATATGAGTTTGCTTATAAAAATTCATTTAATAAAACCATTAGAAGGACCACATTTTAGATTGTTAATTTAAGTATTCCAAGAGTAACCACATCATTTCAAGACATCAGAGATAAAATAAGGAGAGCTATAGAGCATAAATTTTTTTGATTACATGTGCAACTTAAATTATCAAGTGCATAAATAGTTGGAAACAAGTAGTGCATAAATTTAAAAACACATATACATAAAGAGAATAAAAGTATATTAGAAATTGGCAAACCTATTCTTAGTGAACATAATAAAGGAGATATTTGTGAAAGTCCAACATATGAAAATTTAAAATGGAAGAATATTGGACCATGTCTATTTTCATGAATGTTTTCATGTAATACATATGATATTAGGTTTCTTAAAAGCATAAATATTTCTTGCATTTTCAATGTCGCAAACCAATATCCTTTTCATGATGGTCAAGGTATTGAAGACAACATGGGTGTATAATATCAAAAGTTTATTAGTGATGGAAAATGCTTGAGAAAGAGTACAAAGTGGTGGAAAAGGTTGTATATACAAGATTTTTAAAAAATGTCCACAAATAATTACATATAATATCTAATAAAATGGAAAAGTTGAGAAATTAAAGATGTGACTTTCATGACAACTACATGATTTGTTAAGTAAATAATACCTCTTGAGAGGTTCATGAAAGGCACATGGAAATGAGCTAATATTTACTTAATTACCTAATGTGTATTATTTTGGAGAATTTAAGTTTAGAATTAATCCTACGTTAAAACAAAAGACACAAATTAGGAAAAAAGTAGTTTGTCATTGTGTGTAAGTCTTTGTCTACATCCAAGTGATTTTGTGTAGCCATTGTGCACACATTGTTTTAATTTTTCACATTATTAGAATGTGAAATTTAAATCACTTGAGAAACATTTGAACCATTTTCTTTGGAAGGTCCTTATCTATCGTTTCACTAGTTTAGAAGGTCTGCATAGAGAAGAAGATTTGAGGTCATATAATGCAATATATTTGTGGGTGATTTTCTCATGAAAATATGTTGGTGTCTTGTTTATGAGAGTTATCTTACAAATTATTGTGATTAATAATTCTTTTTTGAAACCTTATATGTCGATTTATCCACAGTTGCAAACTATTTTGATTTTTCTTTGTTTTTCATAGAGTATCTTTGCAAATCGAAAGTTATTACAAAGTAATATTTGAATATTTGGAAATGGATCCATTGAAATTTATTATCCATTTCATATTTTATTATTTTATTCATAGATTATTATTGTGATGCTCATTAAATACTGCATTTGATGCATTATTGATGTATGTATTATGAGTCTTTGGGACTATATTTTGTATTTAATACTTATAGTTGGTAATTGAGTTAGTATCAATGCATTAATGTAAGTAGGTGTATATTTTTATACAAATAAACATGCCCCAACACTTGAAAGGATAAACTAAGCTGATATGGAGTGATCATGTTAGAGTTTTCAATGCTTGCCCTCAGACTATAGTGTATACAAGATGCATTTACTTTATTTTAAATCAATAATAATAATAATAATAATAATAATAATAATAATAATAATAATAATAATAATAATAATAAGATTGTTGTTTGTGTTTATTTTATAGGTTGTATGAATTTAAGGTTTTCTCTAATTAAATCCCTTAATCATGACTACATCATTAAATCTCATGAGAAATATGAAGGTATAATACAACCAAAGTTAATATTTGTATCACAATAATATAATTTTTTATATAGATTAATAAAAGTAGGTGAACATGAAACGTACACCTTTCAAGAAAGTAGTGTAATAAATGTATCATGAGATAAGTGAGAATTTATCAATATATGATGTAAAGCAATTTATATATATTTTACATGGCAGAAGAATTTATTGTTATTGATGTTTAATTTATATTCATAATAAATATTTATTGTATCAAAAAAAGTGAGAGCCCTTTGCCCTCTCATGCCATTGTGGAGAGGTAACAAGTAGCCTTCAAAAAGTGTGTTCAACTATTAGGGAAAAATACAAGAATTTGGTAGACCTAAATACATTGATGGGCTATGGATTACTAAAATTTACAAGAAACTATATTTTATGCTATGTTAAATAAAGTAATCATATAAGTTTATGATTCCGATCTCAAAACACACAGAACTAATTAATGTCTTAAAATAAGAAAGTCTTTCCTATTTTTAACTATATTTATTTTCTAAGAAAATTAAACATACTATATTTATTTTCTAAGAAAATTAAACATACTATATTTATTGGAAATAATGTTGAATCATGAAAATACATTATCATATTTGTTAGAAAGAATACTAAAGGGAAGGTATAATTTATAATGTACAAGTAAGAATGTAGAAACTCATGTTTTCTTTAAACTTTTAAGTTTATTCCTAACTTATGTAGATCATCTAAGAGTCACCTCAAATGTGGTATTATATATCTTGGCCTCAAGATTATCTCAACAAATAAGTCGTGGCTAAATTTCATGAAAGAGTGCTTCTTAAATAAATTTAAGATATCTTACAATATCATATAGTGGAAACGAACTTTTTATCTTCAAGCTTTAAGATGTTTCTTTTTTAAGAAAAATATAAGATTAAAAAATAAAAAATATTTATTTTTTAAATAAAATAAAAAATAAAAAAATCAAATGGTTATCATTATTGAACCATCTTACTAAGAGATGTATGACAAGCATGGTTTATTTATATGACATGGACTATATATATTAAAAAGAAAAAATTAATAATAATAAATAGAAGATAAATTGACACAAATTAATCACAATGGTGGATTTTGCTATGAAAAAAAATGTTATAAATATAATAATGTGGTTTCAATTTATAGGGCGAGTTTTAAATGTTTGCAAATATGTAACAGTGGCACATCACAATATATAAACACATACATTTCTTTCCATTTATAGATGGATTCCATATATGTGAACAAACATTACTTTTTATTTGTAGCCCTCCATATATATATATATATATATACCTCCGGAGCCCTCCCTTAAACACAACCAGTAATTAAACAAGGAGATAATCCATTCTATGCATTTGCTTTGCGGGGCCAATTTGCTATCAGCGAATTTGACATAAATTTGGCCATTGTAGGCTTCAGGAGAAGTTTTAGCCATTGGGACCATCGAGGGAAGCACGGCATTGAGGGCCATAGTGGAATACGCCAGAGCACAGAGCAGGAGACTACAGTCCCTGGCAAACCTCTCTCGTATGCTCTTTTTATGTCATCTGACTCCGGCGTTCGCTGTGTTTTAGCAGAGGATGGAAGTCTGCCACAAACTTGTAATGATCGATGCTCACCGCCTCTGGATTGTCCAGCTGAATATGTGAATCTGTTCCTGTAACATATCTACATCATTAAGTAATCACTTCACTGTAAATTGCAAGTCTAAACGTATTTCTAGTTATACTAACCCTGCTGTGTAGCATGTTGAACGAGGAGATATTTATGGCCATCTGGATAGTTGGAGTCGGCATAAATCCATCGCCCTCTGGCTTGGTAAGTGTTGGATTGCTGCAAGGAACTGTCTTTCCACGCCTTGTCCAGTGCTTGTTGAACATCGTCGTTGGCGAGGATGTCTGTTACCTTCGGTGCATTGTTTCTGCCTCCATATGTAGCGTTTATTATTATGCACAACTCAGACACAACTAAAGCCAGAGCAACAGTACGAACATCCTTTATCAAACTTTAAGATATTTCAAGTGGCAACTTCTATGTGTGACTGACTGTGTACAGACTCGTCTATTTATGGTATTTAGAGGCCACCTTCAAAAACGAGAGGCGAAGAACCCACAATCACTGCATAATCTGGAGATTATTGGCATATCTGCTACCTTTCGCTTTAGACAAATCTGATTAACAAGCAAATGCCAGCGAAGTTTTTAAATTTTATTGTATTGGCATCTGCATGGACTTCCTGTAATTGGATTTTGGAAAGAGTGGAAGTTGACTATGAAAGACGAAATGAGTTTAGTGACAACCAAGACTGAAGTCGAGTGACAGAGGGACACACTTGTTATACATCTACATTATTTGAGCTTGAAAGTAGATTGAGAATATCTCGTAAGTTCTCATCTCAATCTTTAGTTATACATCATTTAATAGTTAAAAATAAAAAATTTAAATTAGGATTTAATGAAATCCGAAATCTTGATTGTTTTATATAATATTTTGTTTTCTATTCAAATTATGATATGCTTGACATGCATATATAGTTATATTTAATATAACGATTATTAAAAATATTTTACGTTAAATTTATAATATTTTTTCAATTAATATAATAATTGATGAATTAGAACAGGGTATACATTACATTTAATGAAAAATAGAATGATGAAAATGAACAAATAATTATATAAATATAATCACATTCAATCAGATTGAAATATAAAAAACAAATATATAAATATCCACATACGCACATATCAAAAATATATTTGCATACATATTTATCTACACTAAATGTACATACATATCATGAGAAACAAAAAGCTATATAACGATTATTAAAAATATTTTACGTTAAATTTATAATATTTTTTCAATTAATATAATAATTGATGAATTAGAACAAGGTATACATTACATTTAATGAAAAATAGAATGATGAAAAAGAACAAATAGTTATATAAATATAATCACATTCAATCAGATTGAAATATAAAAAAGAAATATATAAATATCCACATACGCACATATCAAAAATATATTTGCATACATATTTGTCTACACTAAATGTACATACATATCATGAGAATCAAAAAGCTATAATTATCATGCTATGCTAGACCGAGTGAATAAGCCCTTAGTATGGTCATGTGGATGCTGAAAAAAAAACCTGCATTCAATACAAAAAAATTACTAGATTTTATATAAATTAAAAAATCATTTATAAATTACTAAGTAATGTAATATATACCGTAAATAATCTTACCTGCGTACTTACATGCATGTTATTAGTCTCCTTTAAATCACAATGAGACCAAGTACAAAAGTAAATTTGCAGTGAACCATGATTGTGTAGATACCAATTTCGGGACAAGGCTTGTTATTGCAACACTTTTGGTGTTGTCTTGGGCATATAGTAAATAATATTTAATTAGTTACGTATTGGCATGTTTCTCATTTTCTTATCTATTTCTTCTCTGCATAGACATGTCTTATCCTTATCATTTTGTTTTCTCTCTCTTATATGTTTTCTAGTTTTGGGGTTCCCCTTGTTTTTCTCTCTCTTTCTTCTCTCCTTCCTTTGCTCATTTGATGCTAATTTTTTCCTTTGGAAAAAATACATTCTCTTGTTGATAACAAGCTAGGTGGGATCCATAGGTCGCCGATTATGTGTTTTGTGTTTTCTAGGTTTCTTTCATACTTCTTGTGTTGGATTCTAGTCCAATATGTCCCTAATTAAAAATTTACAAGGCTATATATGGACTGATCCTAGATGCATTCTAATATCAAGTTTCCTCCACATTTCCTAATTAATCCCTTCTATTTTCAAAGAGTAAATTAAAGTAAACATATTCCAAGGGATTTATTTATACTCTTAAGGAATGCAGTAAAGTTTATTTGCATCTTGTACCAAAAGAAGTCTATGTGAATTTGTATGTAATTACATTTGTACTTATAAAGAGGAGATTGAAGTTCTCACTTTATTTATTCATTTACATTACATAAATATGGCATGGGATCTAATTGTAACATATTGAAACTCCCTTTTGGTTGAATAAACTAATTAGTTATTTCATTTTCTAGTTTTCAATTGATATGTCATGAAGTAGGTTAAGGAGGAAAAAATAGAATCAGACAAATTTTTACACAATTTTTTCAATGTGAAAGTGCAATATTTTACATGTTTTACCATATATTTTAATTTAACAATGTAAATGTTTAGCATTTTAAAGATATACAGTTATTAATAATTCTAATTGCAACCTTGTAAATACAAAAAACATGTTATTTTTGGAAAGAACTTGAAATAAATTAACTTAGGTCAAATAAGGGTTGATAGTTGGTTGTATCTTATATATGACAATAAAAATCAGAAAAAAGTGAGACTATTATATTGCATGATCAAAAGCAGAGTATACTGATATTTGTATACAAGACTATGCTCCCTAAACAATAGTGTAGGATAAATGTTTCCATTGACAATAGAGGTGTCCACATTGATTGTGATGAAATACTGATTGTTTCACCTTCTATCCCTATGTTTTTAAATTGGGATAACATGTTTTGAATATATTTGTGCTCCATATAGATCATTATTTTTTCATCTCTTTGATTTGGAAACTCTTTGATGATAGATTGGAACCTAAAAAAATTAAGTGGATGTGTAATGAGTTGAGCCAACCATAATTATACTCTATATGGTTAATTTTTGCCTATGTATGAAGATAATTCAAGAAGGAATCAAACCACATCTAGTTATCCCATCTAGGGTGATTGTGAAATTATGCTCCTTGATTATATGCATAGAGATAGAAATATGGATTTGATGCTTAATAATGACAACTATTGACTTGATTTGAGATGCTTTAGACTTGTATTGTGATTACTCCAAGTGAATTTTCTTGAGATTGAAAGGAATAAGACATATTTTGTCAATGTTCAATAGTGTATAAATATTCAATAGATAGTGCGAATCTAGGAACTCTAATCCCTTTGAAATGTTTTGATTTTCTTATAAAGTGAAACATTTTGATAATTTACTTTAGTAAAAATTGAAAAAAATGTGATAAGATTCAAATGAATATTTAAAATATAGAAGCGACTCACTATTTGGCATAACGATCAGGGTAAAATTTAGTGACCCATATAGAAATGATCTTTGTTGTTTTTATCGAATATCTAAGTATGTGTTTCAAACATCTGGTTAAAGTTAATGGATGGTGTTTAGGTGAGTACGTGAAATGTCATGGGGTGTAAAATCCATGTTGTCACACAATAGCTTTTCTATCATGTGACATATTTACTATCATAAGACAGATTTGCTTCCACATGATAGCTTTACTATTGCATGATAGCTATTATGTTTCATGACAATTATACTTTCCCATGACATATGTGTTGTCACATGATAGTTATGCTACAACTCAACTTTTTTTAGTGGAAAACATCATTTCCATGTGATAACGTAGTTACATCCTGACTTTTACTAGTGACAAGTAATTTTCACACTTATTTCTTATTTTGAGGAGTTTTTACATAGATTTTAATGTAATGGATTTGAAAACTAATGGATTACATTATTGACTCATTTTACATGACTAATTTATTGAGTTTTTGCTACACAGTTTCCTTGGAATGGATTTGACAACTTTATGATTAGCATGCACTGCTCATTTCTTATTTAGAAGAAATGTTATGCAAGCTCCATAGCAATGGATTTGACAAGTGATGGTTACTTTCTTGACATTTTTGTGTCTCTATTTTCTTGACCATTTTCTACATAGGTACCAAAATAATGGATTTTACATCTTTACATTATGATTATTACAACTTTAGGTTTTATTTAGTTTTTGGTTTGGTCCAACAACTTAATATTTTCAATTTGAATCCAAGAACTTGTAGAATTTGAAACTTTTGTCTAGTAAACATATTTGAAAGTGATTAAGTTTTCTTTGAAATGTGTGGCGTTTTTATTAAATAAGTTTAAAATCCATATATGTTTTGTTTTCAATTAAATTACAATATTTTAATTTAAAAAAAAATAATGATTATTACTAAATGTATTAATTCAAGCCTATTTCTTGTTTAAAATCTCAGTGGAGATTTCATAGTGGTCAAACGGTGTTACATCCCAATTCTAAATTAAGTAAACTTACTTGATTATATATATATATATATATATATATATATATATATGACAAATTTGAATTTGACTATTTTAACTAAGCTATGAGATATATGTTGCAATGAGACATTAGGATATTGCTTAGGTTACATGATCACATTACTATGAGTAAGCTGTAGTGTATATGTTTTCATTACAAAGATGTTGATTTGTTATTTCAATTACATTTTATGATATATGTATATCATGATTTTACAGTCTAACTACCTAATTATTATGATTTGAACACATGAGAGATTCAAATTTTAGAGTATGATAGAGGGACAACATCATCGGAGAGGGTGACACAGATAAATATGTCGAAAGACAAAATAAAATTAACTAAAACCATGTACACACCACATTTTCTAGCACATTTTTGAAAGCACAATAAAATGTTTAGCATAATATGTTTTGACTCCTTTTGCATTAGATAGTTAAACATGGTTGCTAGCATAATAAATAGTTTTTTTGAATATGTCTTTAAGGCTTAGTTGTGTGTGATAGCTTAGATTTATGCTTAGATAAATTAATATCATGTGCTTAAATTTTGTCATGCTAATGTGTTCATGACTATTAACCTTTTCAGAAATGCAAATTTTGATGACTAGTGTTTGGTACTACCACATGTAGACCAATTATCATGTCTTAGTAATGTTGAAAATTTAATCTAGTTATCATAATGATATTTTAAAATATCACTATCAATTGCAATGGTTTAATATAGATAATTATCATTATAATAAGTATGTTAGAAATTACTGGATGTTTTTTAATTAGCTCTTAAGTTTAGAAAAATATATAAAAATAAGAAAAATCCTCATAAAATGAAATAAAAAAAATAAAATCCAAAGAGAGGAAAATCATAAAAATAAATAAATGGAAAAGAAAAACATTTTAAAGAAACATAAAATAAGGGAAAGCTTAAAAGGCAAGTCTCAAATCACCATATGGAGGCAAAAAGGGAAAAGTATGTTAAAAAAATATATTTTTCAAATAGAAATGGGGTGACTTATGGAGATGCATAAGGCATTGACCTTTTACAAGTAGAAAAAGGAAGAGAAGTATATCACAACATAAAAGAGGAGAAGAAAAAAGGAGGAAAATAAGGGTAGCAATAATAGAATGAAGAGGTCAAGCTAGTATGGGTTTTATTATATAGGTTATGTTGTTCTATCAAGATGCCATCATTGAGGTAGGTAATGTTATGAAATTTTGTATGTGGTGATCTGTATGATGTAATATAAAACTATTATATTGTGTATGCCAGTTTGTGAGTCGGTATCTCTATTACTCTGTGAACTGTTACATTGAGATAAATAATATTATCCTAAATATATAATTTGCTTAGTTAGTAGTGGTTTATATGTGCAGCAATAATTAAAAAACATCCATGTATAATATTTATATTATTAAATTCAATTATTATTGTTTGGATATATAATGGCCATATATATAATATATACAAAGAGCTATTATAGTACTAATATAAAGATTGTGTAAATTATATAGTATAGAAAAATTTAGTGAGTGGAGTTACCTACATATTAATATCACCATAAGAAGAATAATTTAATATACTTATAGGTAGTATCTACTTATAAACTGTATATTTGGTGATCTTGTATATGACATGTGGAGATCCTGTATAAAATACAAAAAAATTGCATAATAATGGGGTGATCTGTATATATGAACCAAGATGGGTTTATATTATACATGGTGGCTTAATAAAGTCTTAATTACATGTATTTTTAAACTAAGGACATTATGCTAGTAAATAAAATGATCTAAAATGATTACATGCAACGAACCACAGTTAAAATAATGAGCCAATTTAGTACATAGTGATTTGATTCATATGCATTAACTCATATAATAGAGTGCAATGTGTTTATAATATAGTATAATAACTAGACATTTCACTACATATTAAATGGGATGCTTATAATTGACATACTACATATCACTATATGCATATTAAATAAAATATGATGTATTAAATAAATATGATGTTTATAATTTCTTGTGATTCTATTAAGAATGTATGTTATGATATGATGTATTTCACTGCATATTAACTAAAGTGATAGAATTAAAGATTTGTTTATATCACCTAAATATGTTGTGATATAAATATTAATGGAATATTATATACAAACATTACAACCATAAGTGCAATATAATCCCAATGAGGGTATATTAGGATATTTGTATCTTTTTGGTATTATATATTTATTCTGTACCTAGTCACATTTTAATTATGTGGCTCTTTATCACTTATTTATATTTTAGTTCTATACATCAATTTATTATGGAGTTATAAATATGTAAAGCCATTAATATATACACATAGACATTTTTATATATTTAATGTCAAATTGACATTGACATGACCATAACATTCTTTCAACATTAGATTATTATTGTCAAACCATAGATTTGAATTTACTACTTTTATCGCTATGTTAATATATTTGTATCTTAGAGTATAATATATATCATAGATCTGATGCTAATTCCATTTAGAGTTGATAGAAAACCATGCCAACTATTATACATTATATTATATGAATGATATCATATGTGGTATCCTAATATGTAATATTAGAAAAAATATCTACACATAGTATAATATTTGGGTCATTTACTACAAAAAAATATATTTTTAGAATCTAAGATAATGATATTATACATATTTAAAATAAATAAGCTGTGTATATTTCCTTTGGTGCCTATAAAACTATTTGAGTGCAAATATAAATCTAATCCTTACTTCAGTTTTGATACCTCAGCTAATTAAGGTGTGTGTGTGTGTGTGTGTAGTGTTGAATATTCTAGATTATTTCATTTTATGACTTACATCCGTTACCTATATATAAATTTTCATACATATTGATATCTTTGATGGATCAAATGCATTTGGAGTCCTTAAGTATGTATAAGTATTATTTAAAACAAATCAATAAAATTGAACTTACATAGGATAATATTCATAGATGGATATAAGGAATTGGGTGTGCGTTTCAACTAAGGGCGATCTGATATGAGTATAAAAAGCAGGTTCCCAATGATAATTTGTTCATTACTATACTGGGAATATAAAGATATATAATAGATTGTCAATGTATTTTTTGAGAGTATAGGTCTACTATTCTGAGAGTATAAAGATCTATTACTATTCTGGGAGTATAAGTGTACTAGGACATATGCCTAAAACCATAAATAAATGGATTGTTAAACTAAGTTCAAGGGTCCTTTGGGTCTTAGAAACCATAGCCTTCCAAAAATAGTCCCTAGAAATGGAATTACGTATTTAAATGAAATATTATGGTATAAATTGGTTATGAGTTATCTAACACTTTGAAAATAACA
This sequence comes from Torreya grandis, assembly GCA_037957365.1. Classification (NCBI taxonomy): domain Eukaryota; kingdom Viridiplantae; phylum Streptophyta; class Pinopsida; order Cupressales; family Taxaceae; genus Torreya; species Torreya grandis. The sequence continues at coordinate 115,218 of JARHVA010009437.1, read as the reverse complement.
TGATTGAACTACACACACACACACACACGAAATAAAATTGGTGAGTGGTACATGTTGTGAGTAAGTCTAAATGTATAAGTGTTTATACATATATAGAATATATATTGGTACAAAGTGATGTATGCCTATATGTTATAGTAGTATACAGTTTAAATATAGAATATACCTAGTTGGTATAATATGTACTTGCTTGCCTATTATTTAGGATTAAGGAATATTTGATTCTTAGAATTGTGAGACTTGTTGTTCATTACTGAGTAGTATGCTCATGTGATAATAACTATGATATTATGAGATGTCATAGAGTGTTTTAATTTTAAAATTATAGTCTAAATGTATTTTATACTTAGGTGGTACAAAATGTAATTATTATGTCTATATTCACACATACATTTGACATATTAAATTTATGTGTATTGGTTATTATGATGAATAACATGTTTTATGATAGTTATTAGTACCTTATTTATCAATGTATATAACCCTAAAGAGTGTATGTTTTCATATATTTATGACTACTTTATTTTGAATTATTATGGTAATTAGTAGTTGTATTTTATAACACTAGACTATGATAATATGGGTTATCATAGGGTGTAGTATATCTTAAAACCAATTTTAGTAATTAAAAATGTAGTTAAATGTGTATTTTACATAGGTGGTATAAAATTTAGTCATTATTTCTATTATGCGATAGATAATAATACGACATTCACTCATACATATGAATGAATAATTTTTTTTATTATTATTCCTATGCTTAACATGTTATGTGAAATGATTGTCAGTAGTTTATAATTTCTATGAATGTATTAGTTATATTATGTTAACCAGATTTTTCATTGTTAATATTGAGTAAGTAGTGACATAGACTTCACTAGCTTACTAGCATTACAATTTCAAATGAAGGTAATGTAATCAAGTGGTTTGTTTTTATTGATCCATAGATAATTTATTATTTGAAAACTTTGGCAAAAATAATGTTTAGTGAGACATTATCATTTTATGAGTATGATTTACATGTTTATATGATATATTTCAATAAAACACATTTATAGAATATATCACATGTTTAGTTTTAAAAATCATATAACACACAGGTACTAGCTTGTCTTTTTAGACTCCCATATCATCATTATCTATTCATATGTGAAGTGACGCACATTCCCAGATGGGATTAATTTAGGAGATCTTTGGTTCATGGTTGGTGTGGGAAAGAACTTAAATTATTCTCTCACTTTCCATAATAATACTTAAATGGTAACGACACTTGCGATTGCCATAGATACTAGAGTCTAGAAAATTATGCTCTGAGGAGCCATGTATCTTTTATATATACATTGTATTGTATTATATTTATTATTGTAACATTATCATGATCAGTTGTAATTACTTTCTTATTATACCTTGACATTAGTGGTTATAGGCATGTATTTTTTGTGGCTTGAAAATTGTAATAACTTTTCTATATTCATATTATGATGTTTTTATTTTTATGATAGTGATCAGTGATGTAGGCTATAGTATGATTCATTTATTGTTATCAAAATTAGAGTATTATATATTATATCTATTTATATTCTTGTGGTGTAATCTATTTAAATTATACGTTAGATTATTATATATGATCTTTTTTTATATTCTTATGGTTTAATATATTTAAATTATATATTAGATTATTATATATGATCTTTTTTTATATTCTTGTGGTTTAATCTATTTAAACTATATGTTATTTATAATTTTAAAAAATCACATTTTGATGTTAAACTCAGTGGGGTTGTTATATGTGGTATCAAAGCTATGGCTCAAACTCAAAGACCTAATGATTTAATTAGAATTTTCATATCCTTTTATTTATTATAAAGGAGAATAGTGAAATGTGTATTGTACATTGAGTGTGTATCTTAGGAGCATTTTTACCCTCTTAGAGTTACTAAAGTGTTGGTTTATGGAGTCAGGCAATGGTGATCATTGTAATCATTGTTTGGTAGGAGATTGGATAACATGGCTCATGAGATGTGAACAAGAGATCCCTACCATATTTTGATCACTTAGATTGAACACCTTAAGAGTTTTTACATCCTTACTTGTTAATCAAGTCACCTCTGTCATTTGTGTTTTATGTTATGATTGTTAAAGATGCATGGGACACATCTCACTTAAGTATATGTGCATTAGTTTTTTCTATTATTTACCCTAATAATAGAAGGGGAATTATTAAAATTTAATTTGTAGTTTGGTACTACTGAGTTTAGGGAGAATTCATTTTAGTAGATCATAGTTATCCAGTAGAGAATTCCTATGTGGTAGGAGTTTTTTATAGTTTGACATCCCTATGTTTTTGTGGACTAATGAAAAGGTGTCTTCTCTCATGTCCATAATGAAGGTGAGTGGTTACTCTCTCACCCTTATTTGATAACATTATAAACCACTAAGAGGGTTTATATTTTCATGATGTTGATTTAGTGTTTCCTTAAATGGAAACTTGTTTCAAAAATTATTGTTTACCACAATCCATTGAGTCAATGGGATTGTGTCTTCTACTTATTATTGAGAGAGAATTTATGAGATTTCATGGATTAATTAATATTTGTGCTTAGTATTTTCCTTTTGGTTGTGTAAGTAGGTTGTAATACTACTCTTACAAGTTTGGTAATTAGGTAGTGACTATTGCAACTTGGGTTGTAATCTTATCTTTATACCATACGAGGGTATTTTAGAGTTTTTTATTAATATGTTAGTTATTATTTTCCACTTGTGAATTTTTTAGAGTCACCACTTTATCAAACATGTGAAATTAGACCACATGAAGTGGAAAACCTTGAATTTATATTGGTTCTAGGTTAGGAATTATAAGTTGATTATAATTTTTATGTTATTGTATACCCTTGATTAGATTTCTATTATTATATTTTGACTTAAAAATATTTTTTGTGATGAGACATTTATGTAACTTTCACTAGGAATGAGTAGGGTATATGATGTGTGCAACATCTTGCTAATCTAAAAGGGTTGAGACAAAATTTTAGTATGTTATGTACTAGTTGATCAAGTAGGGAGACATTATCTGGCTTGTTTACATTATAAGGTTATAAGGATAGTTGGATCCTTAACCTTTGTATGTTTTGATAATTTTAACATTATTTTCATATTAAATATGAAAATAAAATTATAGGTTAAACTGTGAAATATGATATTAGTTATGTTTGACTAATGGCAACTTAATATAACTACATATTGATTGTATGATTTTTTTTGCATATATGATTGGTACATCTAGAATTATTTAGCATATAGTATTTATTTATATGATCTATAAGTATAAAATTATGATTTAAAATTACACATTTTGGATATCATTAGGTCTTGGAGACCTAATGCATGATTGACGAATTAAGAACATGAGTACTAAGTGATGGGAGTGGATTTGACATAGTATCACATTAACTTAATAGTTACTAAACTTGGATCTAACAAGAAGAGCTTGTTAAATCAAAGATTTTGTAGATGAACTTATCAAATTCAGTCGTATATCCACACACATGTATATTGTGGAATGAGTATCCCTTAATTTTGAAATGTAGTATTTCTAGTTTTTATTCATCATCATACTTGTCAATAACTACGTGGAGTAGAGGTGGTATTGACATGTTATACTTAGCCAAAGATACATGGAGTAGAGATGGTACTAACTTATTCAAATCATTTTTTACAAGTTCCCTAAATACTTTTCTTTGAGATGAGAAAATCACTCTCTAAGATAGAGAGATGTGCAAAGGAACTGAGAGGCTTGTGTAACTCTCCCTAGCCATTTATTTTAGGTTTTTATGATGATCCCATGTGTTTTTGGGAAGCCATTGAAAATTTCATCGAGATATGTGGATCCTTTTGTGGTATCAAAAGTTGTCAATCCTATAGTATATAGGCTTTTCTTTTTAGTTTTAGACCTTGAGGTGGTCATGATAGAACAAATCAGAGTAAGTGGCACTCTCAAACATTATTTGAATATTATGTAAATGACACATTATAGAGTTTTATGGGGCCCATAATATAATAATATTAATACTTGGGAGGAATATAATGAGTTCTATAGAAAAATTTCATAGTTATATTCTTAAGTTGATACTTTATGCTATGTTATTTCTCTACTAAAAATTATTTTTAGTTGAAAAATTATATTTGAATAAGAGTAATTTGAGATGATGGATAGCTTTTAGGGAAAGGATGTTACATCCTAATTTCTAATTAATTAAACTTAATTGATTATCAATGGATATCTATAGTGACAAATTTAGATTTGGGTATTTTAACTAAACTTTGAGATATATGTTATTATCAGACATTAGGATATTGCTTAGGTTAAATGATGAAATTACTATGAGTTAGTTTTAGTGTATATTTTTACATTAAGAACATATTGATTTATTATTTCAGTTATATTTTATGATTTATGTATATCATGATGTTATTGTCTAACTACATATTTATTGTGCATTGAACATACGGGAGTTTCACCCCTCAGATCATGATAGATGGAGAGCATCATTAGAGAGGGTGACATAGATGGAGATGTTAGAGATGGTATATAAATTAGATATAACATTAGACACACCTCATTAGCTAACATATGTTTGAATGTATAATATAATTTATAGCATAATATATTTTTTATTTTTTTAATTAAATAGTTAAACATTATTGCTAGCATAGTTTAATGATTTTATAGAATTTGTATTACATGATTAGTTGTATGATAGCTTAGATTTATGCTTAGATAAATTAATCTTGAGTGATTTCATTTTATCATGTTAATATGTTCATGACTATTAACATTTTTGAAAATATTAATTTGGATGACTAGTGTTTGATACCACCACATGTAGACTAACTAACATGTCTTAGTAATGTTGACGATATAATGATATTCAAAAATGTCATTATGGAGATTAATAAATTAATATAGGTAATTATCATTATTAGAATTATGTTATAAATTTATAAATGTGTTATAATTAGGTTTTGAGTTTAGAAAAAAAATATAAAAATAAGAAAAGCCTCATAGAGGGAAATAAAATGAATAAAATAAAAAGAGAGGAAAATTATAAAAATAAATAAAAGGAAATGAAATCCATTTTAAAGAAAAAAAGAAGAGAAATATTAAAATGAAATCCTTGAATCACCACAATGAGGAAAAAAATAAAATTTAAGTTAAAAAAATACATTCCAAAAGGAAAAGGGGAGACTTATGGAAACTACAGAGCTACATGATGCATCAACCTTATAAAATCAAAAAATAAAGAGAAGTATAGTGGATCATAAAATATGATGAAAAGGAGGAAAAGGAGGGAAGAGATAAGAGAATGGAGAAGTCAAGTGAGTATGATTTTTATTATCCAGGTTATGACATTCCGTCTAAATGCCATCATTGAGGTAGGTGATGTTGTGAATTTCTCTATGTGGTGATCTATATGATGAAATTTAAACTTATTATGTTATGTATGTCAATTTGTGAATCTAGATATCTATTAATTTGTGATTTTTTATATTGAGACAAATAATATTATCCTTAATATATATTTTAGTTAGTCAATAACAACATATATGTGCAACAATAATAATAAACATCCATGTACAATATTTATATTATTAAATATAATGATTTTTGTTTGGATATATAACACCCAAATATATATATATATATATATATATATATATATATATATATATATATATATATATATATATATATATATATCTTGATGTGCTAACTCATTGGTTGGGAGATTGTTGCTACAAGTGGGAGGTCTCAGGGTTGTCCCCTTAGCTGGCCACCTCTATAGCCACATGTCATTGATCGATGATGTTTGCATCTATTCAGGAATCAAAAGGGTTGTTGGAGGTGTTGTGGCAACATAAATGTGTAAGTCCCACCCTGGACTTGATCCTAGGATTAAGACTCTACCTGAACCCTTTATATATATATATATATATATATATATATATATATATATATATATATGGCTCATTATATACAAAGCTATTATAGTACTATTATAAATATTGTGGAAAACATATTATACATAAATTTAGTGAGTCTAGTTACTTGTATATTACTATCACTATAATAAACATCATTGAAGATACATGTATTATATGCTTATAGATTGTATATATCATGATCTTGTATATGAAATGTGGTGAGTATGTGTAAAATACAATGATATTGAATAATAATGGGGTGATCTTTATATATGAACCAAGATGGGTTTATATTTTATGTCACAAATTAATAAAGTATTGAATTTATGTGTGTGCAATCCAAAGAAATTATGCTAGTAATTACAATGATATGCATTGATTACATGTAACAAACCACTATTAAAACAATGAGCCAGTTTAGTAAATAGTGATTTGATTCATATGTAGTGACTGATATAATAGAGTGAAATGACTTTATATTATAGTGCAATAATGAGACACTTTAGTGAATATTAAATATGTAGTTTAAAATGGATGTATTATATATTGTTGTATGCATATTAAATAAAATGTGATGTATTAAATAGATAGGATGTTTATAATTTATAGTGATTCTATTAGGATTGTATACCATGATATGATGTATTTCACTACATATTAACTAAAATAATATAAATAAATATTTTTCTATATCACCTAAATATGATGTGATATAAACACTATTACAATATAATATACAAACATTACAAGTATAAGTCTAGTATAATCCTATTGATGGTTTATTAGGATGTTTGTATAATGTTTCTATTATATATTTATTCTATAGCCAACTATGTTTTAACTATTTAGCTCTCTGTCACTTATTTGTATTTGTATTCTATATAGTTATTTATTATAGAATTATAAATATGTAAAGCCATTAATATATACCCATAGATATTTACAAATATTTAATGTCAAATTGACATTGACATGAGCATATCATTAATTTAACATTAGACTATTATTTTCAAAACATAGATTTGGATTTATGACTGCCATTTCTGAACTGTAGATCACTATGTTACTATATTGGTATCTTAGAGTATAGTATTTATCGTATCTCTAATGTTGATACCACATAGAGTTAATAGAAAACCATGCTTAACATTATACATTATATCAGATGAATGATATAATCTATTATATTTTAATGTGTAATATTAAATAAAATATCTATAGGTGGTATAATATTTGGAGCATACATTGGGAAATAATATATTGGTGGAATCTAAGATAATGATATTATACATATTTAGAATAAATAAGATGTGTATATTCCCTTTTGTGCCTATAGTGTTATTTAAAATTAGATATAAATATGATCCTTAGTTTAGTTTTAATACATATTCTAATTAAGATATGTGGTATCTAAGATCTATGCATTACATCTATCTTTATGTTATGAATGTGTGTGTGTGCATGGTGTTGAATATTTTGGAATATTTCCTTTTGTGACACCTATTACATGTGGTACCTATATAAAAATTTGTATATATAGATATATCTCTATTGTATCTAATGCATTTGGAGTCCTTAAGTATGTGTAAGTACTATTTATGACAAATCAACAAAATCAAACTTACATAGGATAATATGCATAGATGGCTATAAGGAGTTGAATGCATGTTTGGAATAAGGGAGATATTATATGATTATAAATACCCTATTTCCAATTATAATCTATTCATTAATATTTTTGGAGTATAAATATCTATAATAGTTCATTAATATATTTTATGAATTTGAAAGTTCTAATGATTATGTCATTGATCAAAGTTCTAATGATAGTTGAACTTTGCAAACCATATTTTTATATTAGTAAGTACTTTTATGTGAAACATAGTATGATTATAGTTAATATATATATGAGGGTATTCATATAAAGTATATATCTATACATGGATTTGCATATTCATATAAATTATCGCATATATCGGTGTACTAGGACATATGCCTAAATCCATAACTAAATGGATGGTTAAACTAAGTAAAAGGGTCCCATAGGTCTTGAAAACCATAAAATTATGAAAAATAGTACATAGAAATGGACTTAAGTGTTTAAATGAATGATTATGGTATAACTTGGTTATGGGTTATTTGACTCTTTGAGAATAACGTGACCAAATTGTTGATATATATACATAAAATAAAGAAAACTATTGAGCGATACATGTTATTAGTAGGTCTAAAGGTAAAAGTGTTTAGACATATATAAAATATATATTAGTGCATTTCAATGTGTGAATACAAATTATAGTAGTATGTAGTTTAAACATATGATGTACCTAGTTGGTATAATTTGTACTTATTTGCCTATTATTTAGGATTAAGGGACATTTGATTTTTGAAATTATGAAATTGGTTACTCCTAACTAAGTAGTATGATCATGTGAAAATAACTATGATATTATGGTATGTCATAAAGGTTTTTCATTTCAAAATTATATTCTTAATGTATTTTATACCTGGGTGGTACAAAATGTAATTATTATGTCTAGACTCACACATATGTTTGATGGAGTATATATATGTGTGCTAGTTATTATTATGAATAGCATTTTTTATGATAGTTAATAATACCTTATTTATTCATGCATATAACCCATAAGAGTATATCGAATGCTATAATGAAATATTTTATGTTTGTATGAACTAATAATTTCTCAGTTATGTCTAGTTGCTTGAATAGAAGCTTTTGTTTTAATGAATTTATGTCTTATTTATTATGACTGATTTTGGTAATTAGTAGTTTTGTTTTAGAACACTAGACTATGATAATATGGGTTATCATAAGTTTTAGTATATTTTAAAACTAAATATAGTAATTAGAAATTGTAGTTAAGTGTGTATTTTATCTAAGTGGTATAAACTATAGTCATTATTTATATTATGGGATAGGTAATAATGTGAGATTCATTCATATGTTTGATGAAATAAATGTATGCTTTTTTATTATTCATATGCTTAACATGTTATGTGAAATGATTTCTAGTAGATTATAATCTGTATGAATATATTGGTTATATTATTTTAGCCAAATCTCACATTCCTAGTATTGATTAAGTAGTAAGACGCACTTCATGAGATTACTATCATCACAATCCCAAATTAAGGTAATCTTATCAAATGGTGTGTTTTCACTGATCTATAGATCATTTGTAATTTGAAATATTTACCCAATGTAATTTTTAGTGAGACACTATATTTTATGAGTATGATTTATATTTTTTTATGATACATTTTCCATACCACAAGGTTTTAGGATAAATAACATATTTAGTTATTAGAATAGCTTGTCTCTATGGATTCATATGCAATCACTATCTACTCATCCATGAAGTGAGGGACATTTCATGATGGGATTATGGGAGGGAATCATTGGTCCTTGTTTGGTATGAAAAAATTCTCAGATGATGCTCTCCCTTCCTATAATAGTACTTATTTGGTGATGACACTTGATATTACCTCACATACTAGAGTTCATGAAACTATGCTCTAAGGAGCCATATATATTTTATATATACATTGTATTGTATTGTATTTGTTATTGAAACATTATCATGATTATTTTTAATTATTTATTTATTATACATTGACAATACTGACAATAGGCATGTATCTATCATGGTTGGTTAATTGTACTTATTTTCTATATACATATTATGATGTGTTTCTTTTAATGATAGTGATTACTAATGTATGATGTAGTATCTTTCATTTATAGTTATCACACTTACAGAATTATATATGATCTCTATTTATCTTCTCATGGTGTAAATTTATTTAAATTATATGTTTCTTTTAATTTTAAAAAGTCATGTTTCGATGACAAACCCAATGGGGTTGTTACAAACAATTCCTACATCCTAGATCCTTCATATTTTATTTTTTTTCACCCATTTCATTTTCAGAAGAATTGATATGCATTTTCCAAAGGAATATGCCTATTATCTATCATATCTTATGTTTGACATTCTCAATACAAAATAATCTATTTAGTTAATATGGTCTTGACATGGCCCTTTATTTATGTTGTAATATTTATTTTATTATAGAAGAAGTGTTTGAAACCTATAATGTCTTCATAAATCACTAGGACATGACATCAAGAAAACACTTATCAGCCTCATTTATTTTGATCTCAATAATCTTAGTTTGTATGTGTTTCTTGATGAACAAGAATTTTAAAATGGATACTCCTTAAAGCTTTCAATAATAAATGCCATTTATAGTTCTCCACTTCATATAGCCCTTTTATCTCCAACATATGCCATGTATCCCTGGTGTTTGAATGAGCTATTATGGATGTTAAATTATCATGGCATGACCAAGTTTATTGTAATATTTTATAGAATCAAAACTTAAGACCTTAGCTATATTAAAAAACAATCCTATGGAAAAGCTTTTGATGATTAATACATTAAGGGTAGGGTTGACATCATAGTAGTGGAGAGATATAGATGCCCTCAACAAAGGATTCAAATTTTTGGCTTGGTCTTTGTCATGGGAAAGAGTAAATATTCACCTTCACTATAAATGAATTAAAAAATATAGTTTTCAACATGTTATTCTAATTTTATTAATGTTTAGATCACTTTTAAAAAATAAATCATAAATCTTGGAGACCTTTCAAATACAACTGCGGAGGTGCTATTAAAATATGTGAGAATACAACTATTGGATGTAGCTCATAGTATTGGAGAGATGGATAGATGTACTTAACAAAGCCTCAAATATTTTTTGACTTTAGTTCATTATTGGAAAAGATTAATTATTCACCTACCCTATAAATAAATAATGTAAAGATTGTTTTGATCTGATTCTTTTAATTTGATCATGTTAAAAAAAATTAAATTCTAATGAATTTGGAGGGATATTGAAAATAACTACACCCTAGATGTATCCTTATTACCTAGATTAAAATGACCTATAAACAATCTTGATAGGTATGTAGGCACACGATAGCATAACTACCACTAGTGAGACACGATATCATTTGATGGTTTGGATACCACTCAAAAAATTAACTACCATTCGATGGTTTTTCCATCATTCAACTACTATATTATATCTTGACAACATAGTCACTAACTAGTAGCTTTTTTATCATGTGACAATATGTTTGTCAATCATTATCACATGCCATATGATGACAACATTGTTACCAAATAATAGGTGCATTATCACATGATGACAAAGCTATCAGGTGAAATTTATGTTGTTTAGTGATAAATTAGATATCGAATTATTAATATCACACATTATTATAGTTACTTTATTTTTACATGATGACTATACTTTGTTTGGAGGTAGTTTTACTTTTAGATGAAAACTATGCTATCTACCAATAATTTTAGTACTAGGTGATAACTATGTTGGTATTTATTGTGTGCCAACTGTCGGTTCATGGATGCCAATTGCCTATAAATATTGTTAGGCCACTTAATTTTTTACCCTTTAACCTTGAATCTTCTAATATAAACTTCTAAAATACTTGTTACCTATAAATAAAATAATGTCATAAAAACCACCTAGAGACTACTTAAACCACAAGGCTACCCCAAGCTCATCCTCATCCCAAATACTCTACAAGAACCTCATGTGTTTGTAGATACTTTGAGTACTAGATCAAATAGTCACATACATGGATTGGTTTGACAAATAAATTTTGGAGGGGCTTTACAAGATGCCCTAGTACAACATAGACACCACTTTACTCACTTCTTTACTTAGGATCTATGATCATGAAATGTCTATATTCACAGTGAAGGTGTAATTATGGGTTTTCTGATTTGGGGTTATCCCAAAATACATCCATCACTTAATAGGGATCCCTTAGATAGATATTATCCCTATGGCCACCCATGCTTCACTGACATATCAAGAAAATAAGAATCTAAGTTTCCCTTCGACATTTCAATCAATGATTTATACTATTTCTTTAAATTAAGTTTGTTTTAAAGTTTATCCATAAGATAAATATTCTTAATATAAAACCAAGTACCATCATCAATTAAATTTTATCCACTTATAACTTCATCCACTCTAATAATAAATAGGAATATAATTTACTTTAAGAAATAAAAAATGCTCATTTGAGCTCAATGTACTGGCTTGAAGCTTTATTATAGGAAGAATACACATTATTAGTTGGGACCCACTACACATTGGGATGTTTATCTTAAGTATACCATACAATTTGATATTGATGGTTCTTATCTTGATAGGTTTACCCCCATGATTAATTTACATGAACTTATTTTAACATCTAAATACAATTTTATAGAGCATGAAAGTGATAGAATATTTACAATTTAGCTAAGTGATGATGGTCACTAAAACATAATATCAAGTTAGTAATCATAGGTTTTTACTCAAGTTTAACTATTGAATTACAATATTTCACATTAAAAATGCCCTCTTAAGAAATTTATTTATAATTTTTTTCTTTAGTAAGTATAACATCACATTGTTTAACTCCTAAATAGATCACTCAAAATAAAATTATTTTTTGTCTATGATTTGGATTGTTACAAACATCCCCTAACCATAATAAATTCAAATTGATCCACTTAAATATTCATCTGCTCTAGTAATCAAGAGGAATATAATTTATTTTTAGAAAAAATTCTCATTCAAGCTTTGTGTAGGGGATTCTTGATGTAGTATAGGAAGACCACACATTATTAGTGGG
>JARHVA010009437.1:87500-97500 GCA_037957365.1 Torreya grandis | reverse complement strand
CACCTTTTCATTGGATTTTAATAGTGTTTAGATCTTAAGAATAGGACTGAAGACTCAATTTTAATGTATTACTTCCAAACCTTGGAAGTATGGTGAATCTTCATACATTCCAAAAAAATATTATCCTATTATTGGATCTCTCTTTTACTTTGTAGATAACTTTTTGACTTAACATATGTAACTTTTAAATCATTATACTAGTCTTTTACACTATCTTTTAGGTATACCAATTATGTTTCTTCAACTTATAAACCACTATTTAGTGGATAACATCCTAAAATCATAGACCCATGGTATGTAACTAAGATAGGAACTTATATCTTAGTTAGTATGTTCTATTCTTTGTTTCTCACTTCTACCATTATGTTCTAAATTTTGGCATTGTAAGTTATTTAATTTTGTATGTACAAAAGATATAATATACTATTATTGAATCCTAAGAGTTTTGTCAAAGTAAATTGATCCTTAAAGGCAATCCTGGAGTGTGATGAAGATTTCTAACATATCTTTAGAGTTTCATAGTAAACCTCTGGAGTTCAATAGTAAAGACTCAGATTTTGATAGTACACTAAAAAGTTAAAAAAAGCTCCAAAGTGCTATGGTTAGGCTCCAGAATGTACTATAAAGTTTTGGAATACATCAACAAATCTTAAGAATAATTTGAGTCATCAGTCAAAGTTTATCAATGCATTTTTGATGAGATTGCAACATTACAAAGATGTTTATTGATTATGTCTATGAGTCATGGATACACTTACTTTTTATATCATTATATTTATAGTTTTTCCTCTTATAGGCATATATGTAAAACAACATTGCATTTTTGAAGGAGTTTTGGGTTATTAGATTTAAACAACATACACATATGTATGTAGTTATACATCCCTTCCTTTTTAATGTTTGTCCTTCGAACATGGGGAGTTGTAACACCTTTTACTATCTTTTGAATAAGTTAGATCATGTTTGTGATCCTATTAAATTATTAGTTTAGTTGAAAATTTTGGGATAATAGTTAGAAAGCATTGTGAGATAAGATAACATATTGTTTTTATTATAAAAGAGTGATGATTTTATAAATTATAAATGTCATCAATAGAATTATTGTAGTGGAAGTAGATCTATGTTTTATAATATTTTCATAAGTTAATGAAGATTTACATGTTCCTTAAAGACTAATTTGATTCAAATCATTTCCAAGTGAGAGCCAGGGCCTACTCACCCAAAGAGCTAGAATATATATTTAGTGTTGATGAATCTTTCGATATTTATAGTCGACATCAGGTCCTTAACAATTTAAATTTCTTTCAATAAGGGGAATAAAGTTCATTGAAAATTATATTGACTTGACTTGGGTATATTTCACTCTAAAAACAAATTAGTGCCTCATGTTACCTAGAGAAACAATAGTTTATCATGCCATATTTCCCAAGATATATTCATTTTTATTGAAAATAATTTTCATATAATATTATTAACTACCAAAAAGTTATTTATCTAAAAGGTTGAACACAATAAATTCATCAGAGGTACTAAGGAAGTGATTATTAGTCTAATTTATATCATTATCTCCAAAAAGGTCAATATTCTCAAACTTTTAATACATAGTACACTTATAAGAATAATATTGTAATTTGGAAGCTCTAGGGAAACCATTATTTTCTATTCTATCTTTTAAGGAAATGGAAAAATAATTCTAATGACTCTAACTTGAATCCTCTACCCAAGAGGCATGTTACCAATGGTTACTACCCAGTCAAAGTGGGAATACAACAAACATTAGTTGTCCAAGTGTGAATAACAAAGTAAAGTAGTGTAGGAAAATTAGTCATAGATAATTATTAGTTGGCATATATATGGGTATAAAGTTAAAATTAGGTTATAAATAAGACAATCCTATTATATGATATTTAATAATTAATTTATATTCAAGTAATGATACTTACCATTCTACTCTTCTATTCTAAAAGTTAGCATATGTAAAATTTAACAAGGACATCCACATGGTGAAATCATAAGTCTCTTAGAAATATGAAACACATTATTTCTTACACTAAACATTAGAATACCAATTTTAGAATTCCCTTGAAAAATATATAGTTTGAATCTATAATAAAAAATGGAAAATTCAATTATAGTATGATACTCATGCTAAGAACTGTTATGATAAAGTCAACCTCTATAACAACAATTCGATGACAATAAACAAGATAGTTTGATGTAACAAAAATATCCTTATCTAATTATTAACCCAAATTTTAAATGAAAATAAAAATAACTATTATCGTAGTCAACATTAAAAATTTCCTCACTACAATAACTTTGCTCAATAAAATCAAGTAATTACAACTTCAAAAATGAAGATTAATCAGGGATCTATATAAATAAATACTTATAATCACTAATATGAAGGGAATTCTAAATTTTATTTATTATATTTTATATCATTTAATCCTATTTTGCTTATTTATGAAGGTTTTTAAAATAAAAAGTATATGATTTAGGTAACACAATGAGATCAAAGTTAATAGAAGAGTTATTTCTGCAACTTGGAAGTTTTTTCAAGGTCCAAGTTAGACTGTCCAAATGAGGAGTGTGGATAATATCATAAAATTTTAAATATTTCATAATCATTCATATAACCTAAAAATAAAACATTGGGAAGGCCAATGGTCTAGAACGCAAGGTACTAACATGTGTCAGTATGAGGAAAAATGTCTTATTCTATTATTTTGAGATCATTCAAGCCTAAATTATCATGTTCAGAGTTGAAGGATATATTATAGGTATTAATATTATCATTAAGATTCATTTATATTTATTAACCTTTGAATTTATACCTATTTTAAGCTCTTGGGTCTACATGGTCTATAAAACCTGAAAATAACATTCTAGTCTATTCAAAACTCCATTGAAATAGGATGAATTATGAAAATGGATAGGAAATTTGTGTAATGTTTTTAAGGAGTGTTTGTGACATGATAAAATTGGGTTCATGGTGTCAAATTATGTATAAATAAGGATATTGTACTTTCCTAGTTTGCATAAATGTATATTAAATCTAAAACCCCCTTTTTTCCTATTTTAATAAAAAAAAACATCAACAAGTCCTAAGCCAATGTATATAAGGTAGCTATAATTAATTATATTCCATGAAATTATGGGGATCATCAAAATACATTGAGTGAAATCCAAATAACCCTAATGAGATGTGATAAACTTATGATAATGTCAAGAACACATTTAGAGAGGGTTGAACCATATTTCTAGGAATAATATATAATCCAAGAAGATACAAAATAATTACTAGAACATAATTATTACTTTTCTGTTGAGTAAGCTATCCATTAGATAAGTGATAAAACATGAAACTAGTGCTAGAGGGAGAACTATTTTCTTGAATTTTTATTTGGTCAAACATAAAAAGTATAAAGAATATTACTTCAATCAAGTGACACCTATATAAATATTTAGTACCTATACAAGTCAAAACAAATCTATTTGGATTAAGGAATCTTCAAAACTAGAAGAAAATAGACATGACTTTAGGAGAGTTTTAGGTCTATAAGACAGTAAAACCTAAGAAGGTATTAATTTAAATTCTCAACAAAATATTAAGTGTAAAGATAGGTTCATAATTGCTTCTTGATACTAGTCATTATTTATAAAGATATAAATATTCCAAAGGAAAACTACTAGTAAAATTATAACAAGATAGACCTAGTTATATAAGAGATAAACATTGAAACCCTTGTTTTGAAGGTTAATTGCATCATATTTACTCCAAGTTATTAGAATGAAATATAGATTTAAGCACATCCATGATGGATTGGTTCTTCACCTTTGACACAAGAGGTGTTTAGGGAATAATGTTCTCATACCTAGTACCATAGTACCTATAGAATTTTTATAAATAATTATCTACATAATCCACCCCATTGTCCTAATTAATAATAGTTTCATACTATCCTTCACAAAATGGGATAAATCAATGTCTGTCATATGAATCATATTCTAATGTTTAAATTATATCAAGAAAAACTCAATCTTACTTTAGCATTTATGATAACAACTGATCATGGAATCAGTATTGGGTACCATTTGATAAACATTGGGTAGGAATGAAATGATAGGATGCAATGCATCTGAACTAATTGGTGTCAAGGCAATAAAAATATATAATTCATAATGTCTAGTCATTAGTCCTCACTTTGAAAATTTATTAGGAACACTTATATTTACTAACCATATGGACAAGACCCTCTAGTTTTTATTTATATGTGAAAATATGTTGAAGGTGGTCTTTATGAAATGTTATGTGTAAAAGACCAATAAATTTGTGAATAATCCTGCTAGACATGCCATTGAGCCAATTAAAGCACCTCAAAAGCTATATTTAATAATATTATGTTGCATATCAAGATGTGATTGCATGGTTAGTAATGTGGATGGAACTAATACCATGTAGTTAAAGTAATTAGGGATTTATGAGACATAAAATTTTAAATAAAAAAATTAAAATAGCAAATAACATGTTTACATTAATTATAATTTATATCACATTAAGAGTAACATAACAATAAGTAATCATATCTATTATAATAAAAGCTTGGAATATAATCCCCATAACTAGGGAGTTTTACTTGTTGCTAAAAATGAGTTACCTCCAATTCATTTTGTTTCATGAAAAAGATATGGGACATCCATATTGATACTTAATATCATCCATTTTCTATTGATTTACATTATGTTTTTAGGCTAGTGGAGAGGTTTTTTGTTATATCAATTAAATTAGCATAACCCTAATAAAATACAAAGCATGGTAGTTATACTCAAAATACCGTAAAAGGATTAAATAGAGATATATTCATATCAAAATGCCTCTAAATAATGAAAACTTGGGACTAATAAAATTTTAGATAATTATAGTCATACATGTTAACCAAAATCAATATATATTCAAAAATCACCCTGTAACCAGTGTTATGGCCAAGATTGCCTATTTGTGAGATTTTTTACATTTTTCTCATATATGACTAAGGTTATTTCCTTAGAAAATTTCCATGAACTTTTTCCCATTAAAAAATTTCCAAACCTCCCAACTTCTTACATTACGATTTAATGAAAATCTATTAATCCTAAATTTGGAAATGAGCCTAAAATTCTAGTGCATTATTTTAAGTTTTTCCAAACTATATATTATAAATTGATCCTCTAATTTGTATATTATATATGGCCTCTCCCTCTCTCTTTTATCCTATATTATTCATTGATGATTCACTGATATCAACATTTGGCATCCTTTTTATCATTTAAATCCTTTTTATTGACAAGGATCTCCTTAGAACTTTGGGACTATCCTTTAGAAAAAGCATTTTCAAAGTTCATTTTTATGTTAAAAACCATTTTTACTTAAATTTACCTATATTATAATTAATTTTTGTGAATTTTTTATAACATTCTCATTGTTTAGTTGCAATGTCAATCTTGGTTTACATATACTTGTGAACTTCCGCAATAATTAGATGATTGTTTTCAATCATTATCATAAGGTGACTTAAAAATTAAATAAATCAAAGGACATTCCTCAAGGTTAAAATATTGGTAGGCATGTTAATTGAAAAACACATCATTATATAATAACTAGTTTACATTATATTTCAAGAGGTTAGTTTATTTCTAATTGCATTATGTTTCTTCTACGGTTCTATAGTTAAGCTATAACTTGAATTTTGAATAGGTAGGGGAATATAGTGTATGATTACAGGGAAACATATTTCATATGGCCACATGAATTTAAAAAGATAGATATTTCATTGTTGTAAATTCTTAATGAAATGATGGACATTTGTATTTTGATAACTTATCCAATCTATTGCATATATAGCTTGATGTATTTGTGCACATTTATATTTTGAGATCTTTCCCAATTGGGTACATTTGTACAGACACATAAAACAAAGTTTGAGAATATATTTTTAACTCTTTAATTTCTTGCATGCATTTATATTTCAATAATATTCCAAATTTATAGCATTTGTACATAAACATAAGGTAAATACTATTAGTTGAATACATGAAATTTTTAAGAAATATAAACTTGTAAATAATAAAAACAAAATTTATTATTAAATCATGTCGTGTTCTTCCTTATAAAAGGCCTACAATCCCTTAATTCCTTGATAAAGATCTATGTAAAAAATGAGACATTTACTAAACTTTATATATCATTAGAAATAGATTAGAGTGTTGAACATTCCAAGATCTTTTTTTAAAAATATATTATTTCAAATAATTACAAATAACATAAGGTGCATCAAAGTTGAGTAACAATATGGTTACTAGGAAAATCTCTCCCTACATACACCATGAAAGAAAGCACCTAAGCTATATAACCAATCAAAAGTGAATATTCTTATGGATCCATTTGTCTTGAGTTTTAAATCTCATAACCATATCCTTCATGAAATTCTTTGATCACCTAATAATTTATAAGACCAATATTAAGAAAAATAAAATCAATAGTCAATTAAGAAGATGCTTGTATATAAATTTGTTTTAGGTAATTGTTCTTAAACCCTTGTATCTTTAATCTCACATAACCGTAAAACCCCACTATTGGAAACTCAATAAATTTATAGTTTTAAGTACTTATAATATGGATGTATAGGAGTTTTATTGGATTTTTTCTTTTATTTATAGGAATTCGTGATAATAAATGATGATTGAAAGTATCAATTATATCAGAGAAGTTGTTAAGAGGCATCCTTTGAATCTTATATATATATATATATATATATATATATATATATATATATATATATATATATATATATATATATATATATATATATATATATATATATATATATATATATATATATATATATATATATATATCATTTTCATAGATTCTTCAAATAAAGATCCTTTTTAGCTGATATTTATTAGGTTAGAATTATTATTTGAATGTTTCACTTCCTTTACCTCTCATTTTTTAATATCTAGCTAATAGAAATAAGTCATGAAGCATATTTTATATCTATGTCATGTTCCATGTCAACTAAAAATTCCTCTTCTATTTTTAGCTCTATTTTCTACTAAAGTTGAAGGTGAGGGATATATTTAAAACATATAACATTTATCATAAACATCTCTATATTTTAATTCAATGGTGTATACTTTTTGCAAATATATGTTTCTCCCTCATCTCAGTTCTTTTTCAACCACTTGTTGCTCATTTTATTTTAGTGTTTAAGATCTCTATAGCTTCAATGTGTTTCAATATTACAATGATTCAAAGAGGCTCTATGATAGAAGCATTATACTTATTTTTACATTTCTTGAAAATATTGAATTTAATATAATGGTTGTTTTAGAGCTTCCAAATTACACTTTTAGCCTTATAAGTTATAATTATCTCAGATGTCTAAAAATATTAAACTTTAGGAAAATAATGATAAAAATATGACTGATAATCACTTCCATAGTACCTCATAAAATTATTTTGTGTGCATATTTTTGGTCATATAACTTTGTGTTAAGTGTATAATAGCATATATACATTATCATGTAAATAAGATGCAAACACTCATGGGAAATATGGTTTGAGAAACCATTGTTTCTCTATGAAACATGATGCCCTAATTTTATTATAGAGTGAACTCTACCTAAGTCAAGTCAGTCCTTACATTCATACTTATCAGTGACCCTTTTCCCTTATTAAAATGCCTTTAAATTATTAAGGATCCTAATGTCAACTATAAATAATTTAATATTTATTAACCCTAACCATATATCTTCACTCCTTGGGTGAGTGGTCCCTTTCTCTCCCTTAGATAGATTTGAATCAACTCAGTCTTTAATAAAATTGAAAATATTCATTAAATCATGAAAAGATTATAAAACATAGATATTATGCCATTACCATACTTCTACTGCTAACATTTTCTAATTTCTAAAATATTATGTCTTTTATAAAAACATAAATGCACTTTATTATTCTCATAATTCTTTCTAACTATTATCCAAAAATATTCAAAAAAACTAATAGTTAATCAAGATCACATCTACTATCTAACTTCTTTATAAGATAAAAAAATGCATTACAACTACCCACATTCCAAAGAGAAACATTAGAAAGGAAGTGAGGCATAACTACATGCATAGTTATAAGTTCGTTACATCATTTCATCTTTGTTTTAGATCTAGTAACCAATAACTCCAAAAATATAATGATGATTTACATATATGCCTATAAGAGGAAATACTATAAATACAATTATGTAAAGCCTATGTTTATCCATGACTCATACAAATCACCCATTAACATTTTTAGAATGGTGTAATGTGATAAACAATACCTTTGATAATATTTCAATGATGGTTAGAATGATTCCTAATATTTACTAATATATTTTGTAAATTCATGGTACATTATAGAAAGTGCCCTTACCACTCCAGAGATTTACTGTAAAAATCTTGAACTTTAATTTCAAACTCCATAACTTTATTGTCAAACTCCAGAGCTTTACTGTCAAACTTGATAGCTCTTCAAGAAAGCTTTATCACACTATCATAAGCTACCATTGGGATAAATTATTCCAAAGATAACTTGAGAGTCTGAAACATGTGCAATCACAAGGTCTAAACATAATATAACACGAATTTAAAGATAAGCCATAATAACAAAATTATAGGAGAAGGCCCTAACACTTAGTGTCTTTGGTCATTCCTAGGATTTACAAGTAAATATAAACATGGTAGTGTATGTGTTAATAAGAGATGAAAATGTTTGATCAAGAGGCATGCTGGATATTTTTTAAACATGTAATGTTTTGAGTTCCAATAGCATGCAAAAGTGTTAGAGTATGACCCCTTCACAAAGAGACATGTGGTATGATGTTAACATTACTAGTCATGCATTCGTAGACATTCTCAATTATAGAAATACAAGTCCTTTTATAAAACCCTTAAAATACCCTTAAAGGTAGCACAAGGTCCTTAAAGGTATCTAATAGGAAATAAAATGAATTTTTATAGTATATAACTTTAGGATATACCTTAATACACGTCCCTTAAAGGTATCTCCTAAGAGACACCTTCAAATACTTGTAAGGGACTCATAATAACTTCAAGGGTGCTCCATAGGTATTACAAGGCCATTCAAGGTATATCCTAAGATATACCTTTAATGACTTTATAGTACCTTTACAGTATCTAATAGAAATAGCTTGAAGTTACTACAAGGCTCTTCAAGTTATCTCAAGACATACATGACCCAAAATGTGCCTCTAAAACATCCCTTAAAGTTATTACAAGGCCCTTAAAGGTATCTCATAGGATACACCTTAAGATTTATTTAGGGTACTTTTAATACCTTCAAAGGTACCCTTGAAGGTATTACAAGGCTCTTAAATATATCTCCTTGGAGATACCTTTAAGGGCCTTATAACACCTTAAAGATATATCTAAAGAAATACATTCAAGGGCCTTATATGATTTGAAGGTACCTATTAGTAAATACATTTAAGGTATTATAATTACCTTCAAGGTATCACCTAAAACATGACTCTCATATTATTTTTCAAGACATAAATTGACCTAAAAATCAATACCCATCAAATAGTAAATCATAATACCTTTATGGTATCTCCAAGGAGATATATCTTTTGTAAAACTAAACATTTTATAAACCACCCTCTTAAATCAATTTCAAATTATTTAAAATCCAAGTTATTATATCCAAATTTTATAATAAATAAATAAATCAATCAAAGAAACATGCAAGTGATACCATAAATGTATCACTTAATATATATCTTAGACCTAAAATATATCTCTATAAAATAACTCTCAACATTTCATCATGGTAACTCTCAAGAGATAAGTTGGCCCTAAAAGGCATCACTATAAACATGTAAATAATACTACCCTCAATCTATATCCTATAAATAACTTGAATCTTAATCATATGCTTTTCAAAACCCATCCCCTAGATCAA
>JARHVA010009437.1:57500-82500 GCA_037957365.1 Torreya grandis | reverse complement strand
TTTTATTTCATAATTATTGACCTTTCAAACCTTGTTGAATATTTTAAGGAAGAACACCTTTGACTATCTATTTTGGCTCTAATTGATAAATTTAATATTGGGGCTTTAAGTGTATTCATTATTCACAAACTTGACCATTTATCTAACATTGAGAGCTCTCTGGGAAAGTTGTGTGTTGGTTATTTTTAATATATCACAAATGTGGGTGTCATACTATGGGGTCTAGATACTAATGGATTCAACTGGGTTAATATTATAAGGATCGATTTTTCATAGGATTCCACTAATTTTTAGATGAAATATTTCATTCTCCACTCACAATAAATTAAATCAAAGGAATATGTTGACATTAATAAAGACATACCAACACTTCAAATTATGTATCCAATCAAAGAAATAAGCCCATTAAAAAATTATACAAATAACTTCTTCTGATAAAGACTACTATCTACTTTCAATAATTTAGATGCATGTGATATGTTAGGATTATATATAGGAGTTGGATTTGTTTGTGCTTGTACACAATTGAAAAAGAATTTATTTTGTTCTAGAGAAACTGAAGAACACATAATTTATAATGTTTAATTTCAAAATTTTACTATAAATTTACATGCATGAGTACCATAATAACTGCTTCAACAAATACCAGGTGCATAACATTTTGATTTTTTAAAATGATGCTTTATTTTTCAAAACTAACATCTTAGCAATATTTTGGTGGGTAGCACTCATGGAATTGTATGCAAAAAACAAAACCATAATAATGGAAAATTAAATCAACTCACATGACACATTAGAAGTTGAAGAAAGTAAGATAAGGTAATGTATATTTTTAGAAATCACTAAGTGTTTATAAAATATTTTATTTACCAAAATTTATAATAATGATAAAATATTTGTTGTTATATTTAATCGATTCATGTATTCAATAAAATAGTTTAGAAAATAGAGTTACGACTTTATGTTTTAAACAAAATAACATAAGACATATCTCTACAACTTGATGCCTCGACAAAAACAACACATGGTAAAACTACACAATAAGACACTTTTTCTACATATAAATAAAAAAGCAATTGATGATGAGAATTTTTAGTTACTATTATAATATTATATAATACCTTGCATGTAATAAGGAACTCTATGTGAAATGAATTAATGAAAATGCATAAACTATTAAAAAGATAAAAAATGTGAAATCCCCTTTTTTTGAATGTGCAAATATACAATTTCATATACTAGAATATATAAATTACATTTATTTTAAATGTTCAATCCTGATTTATTTAAATCCATTAGAATTGAATTTTTATTTACAGATAATACAAATATAATATAATGTATCATCTGAGGTATTGGAAGTATTAGAAAAATTCCTTTCTCCATGTCCTATCATACACTTTGACACTTAGAATAAGAGATACATATACTATTCAGTTATGTTCAAGCATAGTTTATAATGTTTGATATATTACATTTTAAAAAAAAAATCCCTAATTTCTAAACCTAGTAATGTATCATTGATTATGCTTACGTTATTTTTTGTTAGATTGGTTGACACATATAACAAATTATATTCGTTAATATTATATTTATTCAAACCTATTTTTTTACATTAATGAATGCTATTCAATGTAACATTAGATCACATGTACTAGTTTTAAGATAGAATTATGATCATTTAGTTTGAAAACACATTTTACACCTTGTTGATGGTTATTACTTGAATGCACTCTTCCTTTGTTGGCAATGAACGTTTTTTGATTCATGTTTTTAAAATTATTTAATATTTGAGGAGATGAGGTTTGATCCATGCTTAAAACTATTCATATGAATCGATAATAGGTGTTAAGCAAGTTCATTTGATTAAAGTATATATAAAACTATGATATGTATTGATCTATGCTAACTTGAGTTTTGATTAGTAAAAAGGTTAAGTTAAATGTCATCACAATCTTTTATACTTCAAATATTTTCAACATTTAATAAAACTTTCTCATGTGTTGGTATATTTTAATTATATTTTTCATGCCCAAATTGCTATTTATGTAATACTATGCTTGTCTCTGAGATAACTCTAGAAATAATATTATGTATTGAATAAACTTTAGAAGAATGTGTAAATAATGATAGCCTTTTCTAATATTATTAGATCTTTTTTTCCTAGGAATTGAAACTACAAATTGAGCATGCATTAAAGAATAAGATGTAATTGACACTTATAATATTTGGTTAAAAATTATACAACTTATTTTATTTCTAAGTTATGTATTCATGACATCAAAATTCCTATGATAATGTGTATCTAACTTACTCACCTTGTTCCCAAACCCTTTGTTCAGATCTTTAAAAATTAATAGAGGTTTTTTTGAGGGGATTGCTTATCATTCATTGATAGATAAGATCTATCATATCAATTTTTTTTCTCCATTTGAAGTATAAAACACATAATATTGACTTCCTGTTCTATTTAAGTGTCAAATTATATAACAATATTATTGTGGAAATAAGTGTGTACATTGTTTTAGAAAATCCCCATTTACTAATTTTCTCTTAATCCATTTGAGTTTTCTTACATATACTTCCATTTTTTTTTCATACCTTTATGTCAAACTATCTCAAACTATAACATATAAAATATTTTTACAATTTTTTCAAAAAAAAATATATGAATTATTCTAATGATTCTCCATAAATAGTTGCATATTGCATTATGGCACACACTAATAATATGTTACTCAAAACAATAATAGAAGTACCTGTGATTTTTTAATTTAAATTCTTATTTTATTCAAATACAAAAATCTTATCTAAAGCCTCAAATTTGGCATAAACTAGATGATTAAAGTGAATTCTATTACATTTTTAATATATTTATGTTGTCCACATCTCATCAACAATGATTATTTTTATTTTTTCAAAAAAAATGTTATCAAGAGTATAAAGTTCATGTTAATTAATGGGTATTATTTAAAATTATTGATCCAAATACATGTAAAATATATTTTTTATAATACTTACATGTTATATTCCTTAAAATATAATACTATAACTGATTGCTATCTTTTTTAATATATTGCAAACATTTCAAGGCACTAAAACTAAATTATAGAAAAAAAAAACTTCTTTTGGGGTTGGATGTCTTATTATTTATTACAAAATAAATAAAAGATATGTAAATATATGTTAAGGGAATAAAAGAAGATTTTATAATATAAAATATTTCATACTACTTAGAGAACATTCCATAGAAATTTTGAGGACGGCATTGTAATTTTTTTCTCACGTGGGCCTTTGGTCAATGATAAAGGACAATCATTTGAGGCTACTCCTCCAAGCCATGGACTACGAAAATTTAGATTTTATGTTTGTTTTGTGGAAAAAATAATTCTAAACCCTTAAATATAAATATAAACAAATTGGATGATGTTATTTTTATAGGGACATTCAGAGATTATCTTTCAATTCCCAACATGATGTTCATTGATTTTAATTTTATAAATTGTTTGGTTATGAAACAAAAATTTAGAATGAGTTATGTTACTTAAAGTAGATATAATGGAATTAACTATATAAACATGAGAAATATTAGAAAATCAAAATGATTTCTATCATCACATTCTTTTGAGAAAGCACAAAATCCATGCCCATAGTTGTGAAACATCATTTAGAAAAGTTAGATATTAAAAATATGGTTATAAATTTGATAAATGATTCTTTCAAGCATATTTATTGATTATAAAATATAATGTTCATAATATTATAATCAATTTCATAGAAATCAGTTTCAAATTATTTCAAATGGAGTCCAATTTATTTCAAATTTATGGAGTTTAAATTAGAAATACTTAGTTTTTATTTCATGCCATTTATTTGTAATGAGCCTAACTTATTATATCTTAGTTTAGTTTAAAATATTTATAGTCATATATTATTATAAATTATTAAAAAAAATGTTAGATTTAGCTGGATGTGGTTTATTTATACTAAAATACACTTATTTATGATAAAATTCAATCTAAAGTATTTTCATATTATTTGAAATATACTTCAATTTATTTTAAATATAATCTAGTTCATTTTAAAATATAGTCAAATTTATTTCAAGTATAATGATTTTACATTGGAAATACTTTACCATCATTTCAAATTAATTAAACATTTACACTTTATTTATAATTAGCATTGGTTGGAAATAATTTGGAATTATCACAAATACATTAGATACATGTGGTCTATTTGTAACAAGTCAAACTAATTCTTGATTAAAAAAAAAACTAATTTATTTATGATAGTTTTTTAAAAACCAGACTACTAATAAGTCCAAATAATTTGGACTTATTACAAATACATTATATTGATGTAATTTATTTTTAATGATTCCAACTAATTCTTGATAAATTCTAATTTATTTCTGTTACTCTTTGAAAAATTAGACTACTATGATGTCCATATTATTTTAAATAATTTAGAATTTTTACAAATACATTAGATAAATGTGGTTTATTTGTAATAAGTCTAACTAATTATTCATAAAATCTAATTTATTTCTAATAATTTTCTAAATTTAGACTACTAATAATTTTATCTTATCTAAAATAGTCTTTTTAACTTCAATATATGGTGCACTTGTTCTTAGTTGCATCTATGATTTATAACATTTAGTAATGTGGACAACTTTGATGGATTTATATTTAATAGAATAATTGGATGAAAGATATATGATTGTCTAGAAACATATGTTAATGACTACCATGTGTTTGCCTTATAAAAATAACATGGGTTGTGAGATTGCACATGAAATTATCACTAAGATATCATATGTTTTGAATGTGGATAGAAAAATAAATATGGATTGTTGTGTTTGTTTCCACTAAATGTATATGATATTGAATTATTAGAGTAGTTCAATAGCTTTTACTTTTATATAAATGAATCACCAATTAAAAGGTTGAATAAGCTAACTAAATAGTATTGGTCATGTCTAAGTTGAATTCATCATGCTTTAAGATTTGAAATTATAATCAATGAAATAATCATAAATCTATTTATGAGGAGTTTCAAAAAAAATTTGTTAAATTCAAATAGATTCCTCATTTTAAAATATTGAATCTACAATATTGATAATTTTAACTATGTTTTTAAATAAATCGTAGTGCCTTGAAACTTATATCTTATAGTTGGTTGTTATTTTTTGTTTACTTCATCAAGCCATTTCGGCCTATCTAGTGAAATTGATAAATTTTGTGTAGTTTATTTCAGTGACCTATATTCCATTTTAGCCTTTGTGAGTGCCTATGAAGTTTTGAGACTATGAAATCATGGTATGTGGCATGTCATGATTGTCTTCTATGCCCATAGTCCTCAACCACCATGAGTTATTATATTCAAAACTATTAGAGCGAGAGCATGTGAAAACATGTCATGTGGCATTGATCATGGACCCTATTATCTAATATTTTCACAATCCATGTGTGAACATTTTAGTCATGAGAATGCACCATGTAGACTTAGAAAACCTGCTTAGACCATGAACAAACCTAAATGCCACAATTGTATGACAAAGTGACAAGTTCAAAATAGGCTATGATTAGACAATTGGGAAAGTGTGAGTACACCATTGTGAGTTAGACTATACAATTAAAACCCCACCAGGTTGAGTGTATGCCAACTCAGTTGCTAAGAGGAAAATCATTAAACTAAATCTAATTGAGTTAGTAAAATAATCCAAACTACCAATGTCCATTGTGGAACTGATTAATAGTGTAATTGATAATTGATATCAAGAAATTTTATAAATAAAAATAACTAATTTAAACCCATGATGGTATGAATAAATTTTAAGTGCCATGATTTAATTAAGTTTGAAATAAGGCATAATCAAAAATTAATTAATGGAGAAAACTAAAAAGATAATATATTTCAAAGGGAAAATTATGAGTGTGATTGTATATGTATAGACTCATCTTTTTATAATATTTATAGGCCATCTTGAAATGTGAGGCATGCTTGAACCCAAAATCAATCCATAATTTGGAATGTATTCACACATCTACCACCTTTAACTTTAGACAAATTTGATTGATAAACAAATGTTAGTGGAGTTTTCAAATTTTATTTTATTCAAATTTACATTAGATACCAAATTATATTTGATTTCTCTAAGATGTTGATCTAGTAAAAACATGAAAATTTTTAGTTGCCTATAAAAATCTTGGAAGTTTTCAAGTGAATCAAATTTGAAATGGTGGCAAACTAGTTTGGAAGGTGTATAATTGTGTGGGTGAATCATGTGATAGAACATGCTGAATCATGTGGGGAATGAAAACATTACTACAAAATGATAGTGTTTATACTAAGTGTTAACATGTTGTCAAATGGTGGCAATGATGGTGAATGATAGCTATGATTTCAAAGGACAACATTACTATCAATCAATATCATGTTATCATCCAACAGTTAAACTACTAATGGAAGATATGTTGTCATTTGATAGTATAAATATCATTTGATATCATAACTATCGAGTGATAGCTATGTTGTCAAATGTCAGCTATGATATCGCTCGATAACATAGCTATCATTTGGTAGCATAATTGTTAGTTGATAGTTATGCTACAATTAAATATCATTTGCTACTGAATGACAACATGTTATAGTTATGTTGTCAAAGGATAACATGTTACCGTTAGGTAATAAATGTTGTTGAGTATCAACATAAATTTTGAGTAATAGCTATGCTACCAAATGACATCTACGTTGTTGTTCAATAGTGTAGCTATCATTTGACAGTAATTCTATTACATAATAGCTTTGTGGCCAAGTATCAATATTGCTACTGCTCAACAACATAGTTTTTGTCTAGAATCAATGTTGTTGAATAACATCTATCCTACGAAATGACAACATTGTTATGACTTGTCAACATGCTTTCATTCAGAAATGATGATGTCAAACATCCATTGTGTTGCCACTCCCCAGCTATGTTGCTAGTTAGTATTTATGTTTTTGGGAAGTTGTTTCATTATCACTTGCATTAGTATTGTGTAGCCAATGGCCATATATTTGCCTTTCCTATACTATATATAGTGGTGAATATGATTGGATTGTATATTGAGGTATTGATCACATACATTTATATGAGGAAATTTATTATAAAAAGTAGGCATGTTGACCCTCAACATTAACTAGCACCCCTAGAATTTAGGTGATTTTCTGTTGTTATCTACCCCAAAAACTCACCAAATGTTGACTTTTGAAAATAGAATATCATTAAACTAACGAAGATTCCCTAGTATAAAAACCTTGACTAAGAAATATTAGAATAAGAGTCAAAAATTCCTTTGAGGGAGTTGTCTTCTCCTTAGAATTCATTATCTTCTTTGAAGGAGATAAATCATTTTTTTTATTATGTTTTTCTTTATATGAAAAATTATTATTATTACTATTTATTAAATTAATAATTTAAATTCGAAACGATTTCTTTTACAATCACATATGTTTTGTTAGAATGATTTTAAAAATTAACATTAGAAAAAATATTCCTATGCGCATATTTCTCTCTCTTCTCAAATTAAAACCATTATTAGTACCGATGGGAGGTACTATATGTTTCGCCTCCAGCTATTAATTTTGTTTGACTACAATCAGTAGCTAATGCAATGCGTAGGTTCGAAGGGGATGAAATCATTTCTAAATGTTTTGCATAATAGCTGGATTTTTTTTTTTAAAGCCATTACTACTAAGTCATGATTACTTCTCCGACAATGGACCAATGAAAAGGGTTTGATATAATTATTGATCAATTTTCAGTTACCACGTAAGTACGTTAAAATTAGGTAGTTTATCGCCTACCAAGGGATCCAAACAAATGATAAATGTGCCTTTATAGGTAGCAACATGATCGCTTAACTATGACTACCATTTGAAAATGTAGAACATCGGTCTACTAAACATAATGGCATAAAATTAATATTTGCAAAGAAATTAATTCTTTTATACGTTAAAAATTGCAAGTTTTAATTAAATTTTTTTAATGGTGACCTCGATTTTGATGCCAAGAATTAATGGATAAACTTCACATTTTAGGGTTACGCTGCAAGAAGGATGTACTTGACGCATGAATATAATCTTTAGCAACTCAAATTTACCTCTTCAACACAGATTTATTTGTTATGTTGTTTGGAAGAACAAAAAGATATGCATTTTTTAGGGTTTTTGGATAGACAGAACAATTAAAGGTACATGGGTAGTGAGGATTTCTGAATGGACTGGGGGATGCTTCTACGTTGGATCCATGCTAGGATCGACCTAGCATTTTATCTGAGGATTCTGCGAATTTATTTTTTTGTTTCAAAGTCAAAATAAAATATTTGGCAAACTATTATGCTTTTTTCATCATTGCCCAATTTGGACCATAGTTGACTTAGGGTTACCTGCATGATTTGAGGGGCTACCAAAATGCCATTGGGGGAAGATAAGGATTGTGAAGCTTCGTGAATGTTTTTTAGGATCTGTAAATGCATGAATATTATTATGAAGTGACGAATAAAAGGAATTGTAAAAGAGATAGCATAGGGAAAGATCTTGTGCCACCATGAGACAAGGATTTGGGGAAGTTGGGGTTCTATTTAGCACCCAGGTTAAAACTGCAGGCGACTCGCCCTTTCTTAATTTAATATTCTAGCATTTTATTTAAAACACAATTTTTGTAAGTAAATGTTGTTATTAGGGTAAAAATCCACATATGCATGCATGGGTATGCATATATGAGCCTTTGTCCCAATAATATGAGCATATTTGGGGCTTACATTGTTAAATCAATCAGTATAACCAATTGGCAAAATTGCAAGCTTATTTATTTTATAAAATGGCGTACCCTTTATCTTGATTTTGGGATTAGTTTTAACAAAACTGTAGTTGTATGAGATATTGGTATAAATTTGGTGTTGTAAATAATTTGACTTACTATAAAAACAAATAAATAATGAGTTGCAATTAAAATTTGGGCTTAGATAACGTACATTTTATTTTGTTGCTAAGCAACATAAAATTGAGTATTTTAGCTTGTTGACAGCTTCTAGCAGTTGTAAGTGCTGCTATTTTATTGTATAATTTTATTTTGAAATTTTTAGGCTTGGATAATGTACATTTCATTTTGTTGCTGAGCAACATAAAATTGAGTATTTTAGCTTGTTGACAGCTTCTACCACTTGTAAGTGCTGCTATTTTATTGTATAATTTTTATTTTGCAAAAAGGTTTAATTTTGTTCTGAGTAGTCTTTATGAACATTTATTGAGTTGGAAAAGTGTAGGACAACATGTAAAATTATAGGAAATCTGTTCTTGTTACAAGGCTATTTTGGGGCTTCTAATTCTTAGATGGGATGTAATTAGTGGTACATTCTTTTTAATGCCATCGGATCAATTTATTGACCTCAATTTAAATATAAATCGATAACTATAAATTCTCCTGTAAAGTCAAAAAGGTTACCCCATATTGTGCTTATTGGGTCAACTCAGATTCTATGCATTGGGTGTAATTTTTGCTTGCTGGCTAATGTCCATGTTGATTCTTTTTATTATTGGGTGTTGGATTTAGCAAATGCTATATTATCTACGTGTTAGCATGTGCCTCATGTATTAGGTTCTTATCTAATTATTATATTATGATTATGATTTTTTTATGAGCAAAAACATACTGGTGATTTTTTATTCACCACCATTATAAGAGAAGGTTGTATGTGTTCTCTCTTTGGTAGGTATGCAATCTATGCAAATGCTCTCATTTATTTTATTATATAAGTCCATGTAAGATGCTATATGAGCAATGCTGAAAATAGCTCAATTGGAATACAAACTATGTATGGTTAAATTGAACTCTGCTTATAATACTCATGAAATGAATGAATTTGGAACTGTTATAGCTGTTCATAACTTTTTGTTCTTTGTTTATAAATTTTGTTTGAAAGTATTCAATGGCCAATGCAATGTCCAGGTGCGAACGCCCTGAAATCATTTAAAAGTATTTTGCAGAGTAGCAAGATTTATTTATTGTTTTGGCCATTGCTGGTAAGTCGTGATTACTTTTATGCCAGCAGACCAATGAATAGGGTTTGATATAATCCACCATTATTAGAGAAGGCTGTAGGTGTTCTCTCTTTGGTAGGTATACAATCT
Source organism: Torreya grandis (assembly GCA_037957365.1). Classification (NCBI taxonomy): domain Eukaryota; kingdom Viridiplantae; phylum Streptophyta; class Pinopsida; order Cupressales; family Taxaceae; genus Torreya; species Torreya grandis. Next base: position 72,321 of record JARHVA010009437.1, on the reverse strand, counting down.
ATAAAAATGATCTCGTTTATCATCTTATATAAGGCCATGTAAGATGTTATATGAGCAATGTTGAAAATAGCTCGATTGGGATACCAAACTGAATGTGGTTAAATTGAACTTCGCTTATAGTACTCGGGAAATGAGTGGATTTGGAACTATTATAGTTGTTCACAACTTTAATTAGTTAATCTTTTCTTGGTCCATTTATGGTGATTCCTGAGTTCATTAGGCACAAGTGTTGCTTCAATAGGTTCTAGTTTGATTGTTATGTATTGCTGATCTTACGGTAGGTACATAGTGGGAACTTGAGTTCGAATTTAATTAATTGGTTTTAACTTCAAAAGAAAGCAAACCATATTAGAACACTGTGGGTTTAATACCGAACTATTTCATAGCTATCGATTAGAGCAATAAGTCGTTTATGGATGTCACTTATGCAATGTTTATTATGGGAGTTTGTTTTAGTTGGATTGTATAATAAAGAAATCCAGGAGCATTGGTTAATGACAAATTAATAATATCGACTTATTGAATCCATTCCCAATTTAGGGGTTGTATCTGAAAGGTTTACATGGTGTAATCTATATTATCCTTCTGTGTATACTTGCTGCATCTTTTGAGCATGCATGGACAAAACATAAGGAAGTTTACTTGGGTCGAGTACATTTCATTATATACATAGTGTATGATTGGATATTTTGATGCGTTCATTATATTTACATACATGTTGGGTTAATGGATTTTTGATCGGATTAATATATGGAACGTTATACATCCACCTTCAAAACTGCGTTCAAGTTGTATTCAATGATTATCATTGTTATGGGTTTTCATTTATAATATTCAGAGTTTTCCTGGTATATTCTTCCATTAAGTAAATTATTGATCGAATTTGGGTTGATATTTAATTTCAGTTTTAGGGTATTCGGATTCTCATGAAACTCTTAAACATAGAGAGGTGGTAGCTGTGTATATTTGAATTAATACAATATGTTTTCTGCTATCAATATTTTCATTTTCATTGGGTGATTGACTGTTGAGCATCGTAAATGTCAGTTTTTATCCTTCTTTAAGATTGAGTTTTTACCTCTGATTGCATTTAGGCTTAACATTACAAATATGGAATTTGCCGTAATAGTATTACGGTGGTAAACAGTGCCCTTGTACTATTAGGGTGATAGACTGTTTACCAGGAATGGGATAACATTGTGAGCATTTGCTAATCCTTTTTGCTGACATTTTCAGTGCAGGTCTAGTGGCAAAAGAAATTAGTGAGCGATCAAAGAATGTGATCTTTTGGATGTTAAAAAATTTGCTAACAAAATATTTCAATCTGTTCGAAAGCTCTTCTACTTATTGTAATATATTTAATTACTCTAAATAACAAGTACTAAAGTCACATCATAACCCTTATTTATATAGAGATTGAATTTTAGACTAGTCCAAATCTTTTTATGCAAATCTTTTTGGTATGGGTTAAAATCATTATTCATAAATGAGGTCCAATTTTTAAATAAAAAATAAAATGTTTTTAAGTGTTAAAATGATAGTAAATATAGGAAAGTATAAACATTTATATTTTTTAAAAATCAAGTTTTAATGATTTTGTAAATGCCTTTTCATTGAATACTTGATGCTTTACATATTGATATGTTTCATGTTTTTGTATAGTACTTATATATAATTTTTGATAACTAATAGGGGAATAGGTTCTTTTACTTCGTAGTACAAAAGGATTCTAATAATAGATTAAATGAAGAAAGATAAAGAAAGCTTCAAAGAGATTAAAATGAAATGAGCAAAAAGTCCAAAAGAAAAAAGGATGGAGATTAGAAATATCTATGATTTTCTAAAATAGTGGTTGAACTATTTTTAGTTTATGTGATTCTTCTTCTTCTTATTAATTTTATTATTTTCATCCTGTATGATTCATTTGGGTTGGTTAAAGAAGAAAAATAATAGGGATTACATCTAATTATTCTATTTGTTTCATTGGGTAATCTTTGTTACATATCATAGAGGCCTCCAAAAGGGCATGTGAGAGGTGATTAAGTCCTAAACTAGTGTGTTTGGGGGACATTGTCTTCTATGGGGTGAGATATCTCCACAAAATGCAACACAATTCTTATTTTGCATGTGTTACAGGGCTGGACAATGTTCAAATCTCGAGCTGTTATAGGTTTAGGGACGTTGTGTTCTTTCTGATAATTTTCAGCTTTGAACATTTATTTGATTTATTACTATTGCAATTGAACTATATTTACTTGGTTATATTTTCTAAAGTAGAATTTGATCCCCTCCATGTTTATTAGTTTTGAACCCTTATTGTTAACTATTGATTCTGTAGAAGATTATTTCTCTTGCTCAGTTGTTTATGTAAGTTATATTTATAATTAAATGAGAAGATGTATTGATATCAATCGAGTACAAAATAATGTTTCCAAAAATAATGAGTTTATTTAGTGAATAATACACATAACAATCAGTGTATTCCTCAATACCCCTTCATGGACAATATGCACTCATTTTGAGAGTAGTCAGGTAGAACATGGAACCAAACCAACTCCTCATTCGATATCTATTCGTTTGAGTGATGGACAAGTAACCAATAAACAATTAATTTTAATATACAGTGCACCTATTCTTAATTACATTTATGATCTATAATATTAAGAAATGTGAACAGCTATGATAAATTTCTATTTAATAATTCATAGGTTAAAAGATATATTATTGTGTAGAAGCAAATATTAATGACTACCATGTGTTTGCCTTATAAAAATAGCATAAGTAATTAGCATGCACATAAAAGTATAACTCATATATAATATGTTCTAAATGTGAATAAGAAAAAAAGTCCAGATTCTTATTGGGTTAAAATGATAACAACCTAAAGAATGTTGTCTTTGTTTCCGCGAAATGAATATGCTACTGAATTATTAGTGCATTTCAATATCTTTTGTTTACAGATAAACGATTCACTACTTAAAAGTTGAATAAGCTAACTGAATAGTCTTGATCATGTCTAAGATGAAATCATCGTGCTGTGAGATATGAAATCAAGATTAATTAAATTATTATAAATCTGTTTACCACAAGTTTTAAAATATTTAAAAAAAAATTAAATGGCTTGTTTATTTATAAAGATTGTATAGACTATATTGACATTTTCAACTGTATAAAAGAATAGTAGTGCCTTCAAACTTGTAGCCTGTAGCTGGTTGCCATTTGTTGTTTACCTCATCAAGACATATCGACCCAGCTTGTGATATTGATAAATTTTGTGAAGTCTATTTAAGGAGTGACCTATATTGCATACTCTATGCCATATACTTCTTGGCTTTGAGCACCTAAATTAATGTTCACCTCGACTTATTAATATGTGCCTTAATCTATGAATTTTAATCTCTTTGAACATTTCAATGAATGTCTTTCAGGCCACGTGAAAACCAAGTTAAGGGCTATTTCCATTATCGACTTATTTAAAGCAATCATGCAAGCATTTACAGATTGCTCCTGTTGGAACCTAATGTTCAGAGCAGAAGGGCGAAGGCATTTTGAAGCGTTTATACCTAGTATTTTCCTTGTTTCTCGTTCTTAAAGGTTGGCAAGCTTGCCTTTGATAAATTCATTTTGGGGTGCAACCTCCACGCTGGTTTATTTTACATATCACTCAGCATATCAAGTTAGAATTAAGATAGCGTTGCTACAAGTGGAGTGAATTTTGAGCTTCTCTACAAATTATTCTATTTGATAATATTATTCTTTTATATAATATATTTTTTTCAAATATTCTCTACCAAATCATTAAAGTTAATGTAAACTATAAAAAGATTTAAGTATGTTCTCGACATATTCAAATACACCCAAATCAGTGTTGTTAATACTGACTAAATTGATATGATTTTCAACTCTAGCTAATGAAATTCATGCACATGTTTTCATCTTTCTTCTCATATTAAAATCACTATTCATATAGAGGTCAAATTCTAGAATACTGGACCCTTTTATGTAAATTTTAAAGGTATGAGTTAAAATTATTATTTATAATAAGGTTCATTTCATAAATAAAAAATTAATTTTTTTGGAAAGGTTAAAATGGTAGTATGTATTGGAAAGCATGGATGTTTATTTTTAAAAAAATACAAATTTTAATTCATTTTATAAATATATTTTTATTGGTTACTTGATGCTTTAATATTTGGGAGATTTTAGTACAGTTCAAGTTCTTGGAGGTTATTTGTATCGATAGCACATGATTGTAAAAGGAAGAGGAAGATTTGCATATTAAAGAAGATAGGAAGAAGGGATACAAAATATAGTTGTACCTTTCAGTGGCCATAGTCATTTACATAAAATAGAGATTTAAACTTTGTTAATAATACAATCTTAAAATTTAGTTTGTACATAATATTTAAATCAAAGTAATCCAAATATTTATTATCTTTATTCAGATCAAACATTTATTTCAATTTTTTTTTATAAAATTAAATGTATTATCGAAGAAAAAGAAGTTACATCAAAGCTTGAAGAGAAGATTTCTTCATACATATTTAACTATCAAATAAAGCTTGCCATCCCTTCTATCTGCTAGCCTTCATTTGTTAACCCCTTATTTGTAAATCATACAAATGTGTAGACAAAACTATTTATGAATCATGAGAAAACAGAGTATAATGCTAACAATTATACATTAAACGTAACTTTAATCCTACGTAATATATTCAAAACTTATCAATTTCAGCATCTCATAACTCCTCTATTGATTCCTTTCCAATCCTTATGAGTATATACGTAAATCCTTGTAGTGTATCATTCTAACTACTAGTTTCCTTTATCCCATTATCTAAAGGGTATTTTATCAACTCATATATTTTCTCTCGACTGCTACGTTGGAAAGACGATCGACTATCTTATTAGCATTTGTTGTATGCAAGTATTGCATATATCTGGTTGGATATATCTGGTACTTTGTACAGAGCTTATGTAATGTCATAAAGACATTCTCAAAGATACCAATTTTAATACGTATGTATCTTCAAAGTATTTATAACCATTTTGGATTCACTTTCAATAATTATTTTTCTTAGTATTCCACGTTGTATCAACTCTTAGTTTATGATTTTGTTGTTCTAGTAGTTTTATATCATACATCTAGATATAATTTCCCCCTTTTTCTTACAACCATATTATTGCAATTTTAAAATTATAAAATTTATATGATGGCTTATATTTTTATTGAGTGAGGATTGATCTCTTATTCTAGTAGTGATTAGATGTCATGGCGCCCCTAGAATGGGCATGTGTGCTTACATGAGTTCCTTCACCTTATAGTTATTGCTACATGCATGTAGAAATAAAAGTCGTTAGAATAGTGGCCATTTTTCTATGTCTCCTAGAAATGTTTCAATTTTAAAATTAATGCAACCATTATCATCACATTATAAGATTACATTGTTATGCCTCGTCTATCTTATTATGAATTTATAATTATGTTTCATTATTTTCAAAATCATATTAACGTATTGTGAATATTTAATGGAATGATTTATTAAACATGTATTATTTTAAATTTAAAAAATAATTTATAAAAAAATTAAAATTATTTTAATTGTATATTTTATATAATTTTTTAAATTATTTAGTATAAAATGAGAAATAAATATTTTTAAAATGGATTAAAACTAGGACACAATGAAGATCTAAGATAATACAATAATAAACAAAATATAGAATATAGATATACCTATAAATACTAACTAGAAGTATGAAAATTAACTAAACAAGCAATGGGATTGAAAGAGAAACTATGAAATGAAAATAAAGACTTTGTACAATATTTTGGAATCTTGGAGTTGGAAATATGATTTGGAAGTTGCCTAAACCTAAAGCAATCAATCTAGACATGCACTATGAATGCACATGATAAATACACAAGTAATTTTGTATCATATAGAATCGGTAGACTATTAATTGTGTACCTCATCTACTCTTCACTACCAACCATATAATTGTTTGCTCTTTTGATTGTTTAAATTTGTAAATTTTTGAGTAGGTGGTCATGCAGATGAAGAACTCGATTATATCTTTATTTTTGTGAATTAGTGGCTGAATTGTATGATTTATTTTATCCTTTGATCTTTACATAAATAAATAAAATGTTTTGTAAGAGGAGTAAAATGTGTATGGTTATATAGCCTGGAAAACATCTTGAGGAGTTATAGATACATGTCTTGGATGCTTGGAATTAGAACAAATATAGATTTAGATTATGTGAGTGTAATTCCAATTCAAGTGAGAGATAGGGATCCACTTTAATTCCATATATAACCAAGTGAAACTAAATGACAAATATCCTAATCCTTCTTTTGATAAAATATGAGGAAAAAATTTAAAGTTGATTTTTAACACTGAAGTGTGTAAACAAAGATTTAGTATGTGGGAATAGGAGTTTTTTATTCTTGATAAATATATTTTTTGAAATAAATCTAGGAGGATTTGTGTATATAGACTTATTTAATTTAAATTAATAATCAATTTTTTTCAATACAACAAAATAAAATCAAGAATTGATTATCTTTGTTACAAACAAAAATAATAGGTGAAGTGAGCTAGAAGGTCCCACAAAACAAGGGGAAAATTTGGCAAATCATTGAGTTTGAGAAGGACATAATTCAAGAAACCATTAATTTAGACCCAAAGGAAATAAAATTATGGGGTGAAGATAATAAGAACAAAGTGGGACTCCAAATATAGACAAAATAGAGAGGAGAGATAAAAATGGAATAAAAAATATTAAAGGACCACATACAGATGGAAGAAGAGATAAAAGATACACATAAAATCCTCAATAACATGTTTTTTTCACACCAATGATCCTTATGCATTAAATGAAACTAAGAAAAAGTAAAATAGAAGTGTTCCACCAAAATTGGATTTCTATATAATGTTGCTCTTTGATATACATGTGCATGGTGCCTGTGTACATTAACATAGAAAAATATTTGAAGCATATACATACAATTACACTAAGTAAGAAAGGATAAAATTTATATATTCTAGGTTGGGGGTGCACCCACACTTTTTATGCATGCATATATAGTGTATGTACAAGAGAATGAAAATGACAACAAATAATCAATGTCATTACAAAATAGTGTGAATATAACAACTAAAACAAAAAATAATAAAATTAGCAAAGCAAAAAACACACATCTTGGATTAAAACCCACGCTACCACTCTTGGATTACTATAACTAAAAATAAAATTTACTCTGGTAACATAACTTTTAGAGTGTGTCCTAGCAACTAAAGTCTACTTATTAAGGAAGCATATATTTGATTGTTCCTGATCCATTTTTATTCAATATTATAAAAAATATATTTAAATATTTTTAAGTGCATTTCCCTATTTTGAGTGTGAGGGATTAGTAATTATTCTAAAAAACCACTAATCTCGAAATAAGAACTCATGCAAATTGTGTGTTACTATGTAATGTAGTGAAAGTTATTTTAATTATCTAAAAATCATTTTAAAGATATGTGTGTATCCTTAAAAATATATAATCATGTAATTATCAATAGTAATATATAAATCAAGGCAATATGAGGTTGTGAAAGTGAAGGAAAATAGTTTGTACCATTATGAGTAGTAGGATAAAAATGTTATTTCTCCATGTGAAATCATATATTATAGATATCATTCTAAAAATGTTAATAGTCATGTGCAACATCGTGCAAGGATGAGAAAGAGAGGAAAAAGGGACATGCCCTAATGTCAGAAGGTGTCTAAATATGAAAGAGTATGGAGAGTGATAAATGACATGTGATAAAACCATTTCACAATATTTATTTAGGATAATGTGATGTCCTGACATATAAATAATGCAATATCATAAGACACATGGGTGTGTCTAGTCTTTGTATAGACACATGGGATTGATAGTCTTTGAATAGATGAAGATAAATAACTATGATGATCCAAGAGTCAATATAGATATATCAATATGATGTGAAGATGAGATGGGTAAGATCTGCCTAGTGGAAAATTGTTTCTAAAAATAATCAATGAATATTGAATAAGTATGATGCATGCCACAAATGGAGAAGAGTATTATTTGTATTATGAAGAGTATTTTAGTTTCTTGACAACCTAAGATATTATCAATAGATATCTTAAGAAGAATGTGTGGAGTATGATTCCCCTAAAGGAAATATACTTTTTGTATTAATATAAATTATTATATCTAGGATACTAAAAAAATAAATGAACGTGACACACTCTCCCTTCAAGGATTCAATGTTATATATGCACCTTGAGAGTGGGGAACTTTATATATATATATATATATATATATATATATATATATATATATATATATATATATATATATATATAATCCAATAAGCATTCCAAGTAAAATTGTTTGCTTAACATTAATATTTACACACACACACGCACGTACACACACACACACACGCACGCACGTACGCACACACGCACACACATGCGCGTGCACACACACACACACACACACACACACACACACACACACACACACACACACACACACACACACACACACACACACACACACACACACACACACACACACACACACACACACACACATGATCATGGACTTTTGTAGACACATAATTTTAGTAAATGACTAGATATATTCTATCGTATTACTATGTCTTTATGTATATGAATCATCGGTTCATATTAGGTCTTATTGGCATATTTTTCTTTGCATTGGGCTCAATGTTTCCTTATATTAATTTATGTCACCCATGTAATTTTTTTTTTAGCTTGGGTCCACGATAATTCCTCCTTTAAATTAATTTTTTTTTAAAACATGAAAATTGATAACTTCTTTTGGTGTTTGAATGACCTTTCACATTCTTAGAATGTCATTTTCTTTTTATGGATTAATGGCCAAATTTTCATGATCATCCTAATGATCCTAGTCATAAGAAAGATCGACCCTAAAATCCTAGTGATTATGTATTTGTTTATCCCTTGACCCCATTCTTAATTTTTTTGGTTCATTTTGCCTTATTTCTTGGATTTCACATCAATAAGGTCATAAGTTACACTAAAAGATTCTATAATCATAGGTGTATGCAAATGCATTTAAGGTAATCACCCAAGGAGAACATGATCTGAAATCTATTTTTATGCCATCATCTAAAGTGTAAAAGCATAATTGTATTTATATAGAAACACCACTTGTATCAAAATTGTAATTGTATTAATGAGAGGAAATTTAGTCCTTAAAATTTTCTTACTTATAATATGTAGTTATAAGGGCCATGCTATTTATAATATAGTGGGCTTCTTGTTTGAGTAATTGAGTGTTGATTTCAAACTTGACTAAGAATAAAAATTTCACTATGGTGGGATTATTCCAACTAATCTACCTTTTTATTGTATTTTAAGGATGATTTCAGTCATTAGGGTTTTGAGAAGGGTTAAGTAGTTATTAAAGATTTGGGTTTCAAAAATAAAATCTAAGAGAGGTTTTTGACAAGAAGAGTAGAATAAGTGTATGCAAAATTTTAATAGAATCTGATGTCCCCAGACTAGGATCAACCATACCCTCATAAAATTTATCTCAACATGTCAAGACCAACTAATCAATTTAAATATTTATAATAAAATTACATAGTGAGAATTTATAATTAAATATAACATGTGTTACAACATTATATAATGAAAATTAAATCACTATATTCAATCATTGAAATGTTTCTTTTGAGAAAAAATATGAAGGCCTATAGCTTCAAATATTAAATGTTATTAAACCAATTTGGTAAAAAAAAATATAAAAATCATGGTTGATTTATATGATACAAAATATAAAACATTTAATTGGTAGATAATGTTCCACAAAGATTTACAATGAAGGTTTTGTGTTCATCATTAAGTAATTTAATTTTTGTATGAAGGTATAGAACATGCAATTTAAATTGATTTTATATCACATGAATAATTTGATTGATTATTTAGTTAGATCATTATGTTTCAATAAGAATGAATTCAATAGTTGATATTGTGAAATGTGCATAAGTGAAGGTGAAGGGTGGAAGACTAGCTTTAAAATATAAAAAGGATTATATGAGAGGTCAGTCATGGCATTTTGGTTGACTAACATGATAAGTAAAATCATGAGACTCATTAATGAATTACTATGTTTATTTCTCAATAAATTTGTGATTATATATATTTGGATGAAATTCTTAATTTTATCAAGATAAAAGAGGAATACTTAGTACATCTAAGTAAACTATTACATTGGTTGTGAGATGAAATGTTTTTGGTTGGTTTGAAGAAATACAACTTTGTGAAAGAAATGTTAAGGTATTTGTATTTTACTATTTCTCAATAAGGATATAATATTTTTTGAAACAAGATCCAATCTATCCTTTAATGGCCATCACCTAGGATTACATTTAAAGCATGAAGATTTAATGTCTTAACAATTTTATATAAGAATTTAATTTGAAACTTTGGTGGGACATGTGTTTCTATCATAGAATGAGTAAGGTGGTAAAAGCGAATTTTTATGGTGAAATAGTAAGGATTACCAAATAACATAACGTCTAATAAGATTCAAAGTATGTTAGATATTTATGGAGGACATTGTGGAAAAAGTTAAATACCTAGCTATTGTTTAGTTTAGCATATCATCCTCAAATGGATGTGAAAATAGCAGTAATTTAAAAAAGTATTGGTAATCTATTATGATTTGTTATTACAGTAAACAAAAGAATGTGTAAATTGATTCTTGCACATGCTAAGTTTTCTTATGATAATTTAATTAATAGGAGCATTGAAAGGACCCCATTTCATATTGTTTATGGAAGTAGTTCAAGATTAATTAAAAAAAAATCATGACACCAGAGATAAAATAAGGAAGAGAAATAAATCATAATATTTTGTTAATTATATAATGAAATTAGCATCATTGATTGAATAAACAATTATCAAAAAACAATGCATAATATAAAAAGGGCATATATGTAAAGAAAATAAAATTAGAGTACTAAGAGGTAGACCAATTTTTATTACACTTAACAAAGGAGATATTTCCAAAATGAACATATGAATATTTCAAATTGAATAACATTGAACCATGTAGTTTTTTGAAATTTTACATCTAATGCATTTGGGATAGAGTTTCCTAAAGGCATATATATTTCACCAATTTTCAACACAACATACTTATATTCTTAATATGGAGAATATGGTGAAGATAGTTCAAGTGAAAATTTTAAATAATTTAATTATATGTAAAATGATAAATATAGATAATGAATAGTTAGAAAATATGATAGATACAATAGTCACAAAAATGATGTGTAAAAATGAGTAGACATATATATTATTTAAATACAAACACTGAGAGGTTTAAGATGTGAATTTTATGAGCATAATGTATATTGTTAAGTATATAATACCTCTTGGGAGGCTCCTACAAGTAAAAAAAGTATATATCATTTTTATTTTATTACCTAAAGTTTATGAGTTTACAACATATGATTTCATAAGTAATCGTACATCAAAAAAAATACTTAGTTTAGAAAATAAGTAGTTTGTAGTTGTGTGCTAGTCTTCAATTGAGTGAAAGCTATTTTGTGTTATTTTTTATTAAAATTTTGCATGATTTTTTTGTGTCTGTATAAATTTTATTGTGCATAACTTATGTCACTTGAAAAAAATTTACAATTTGGTTTTAAATGTATTTATCTAGCTCTACACATGTTTAAAAAGTCCACAAAGAGATAGAGAAAACTAACTAAAAATGGTTTGTTGTGGCTTGTTTACCAGCTTACTCACCAATATGTATTAGTTTGAATACATTGAAAACACATATAAGTCAAAATTAATTTATTATAAGAAAAAAAAAAGAATAAAATTTGATTTATTTTTGTATGTCATCTATTTAATTGTAAAATAAAAATTGTATTGTTAGGAAAATAATCCTTAAAACAAAAGTTGAATCAAAGAAGTAATGAAAGAGCATATAGTCCTAACTAATTTCTTACATTTCATACACAATTATAGAGGTCATTATCATTATAATACACTATATATATTAATGGAATACACAAGTTTTTATTTCCAACTTTTATAAAAATTTGTGTTTGACTAAGGTAGTCCCATCATAACTACTCTATTTTTCAATGTTCTTTTAAACATGACTTGAGATGATTAGGTTTTTTGAGTAAGGATAAGAAATTTTGAGAGCTTTTTTATCAATTATATAATCTAAGATATGTTATTTATAAGTAATATATGATGCTATACATAAAATTCATATATAATTTGATGTTATCTTACCAAGATCGACCACACCATACCAGAATTAAAATTCACTGTTGAAATGAACCCAAAAATTTAAATATTTATAATAAAATTCTATAGTGAAGATTTATAATAGAATATAACATTCATTACAATATTATATGGTTAAAATTAACTCTTTATCTTAAATCTTGGAAACTTCTATTCATTAACTAAACTATTAGAGATAAAATCAACGGATCAATAATATTGAACCATATTCCCTAAAAGAAAGTATGAATGGCATGGGATTTTAGAGTTGATTAAAAAATAAGGGAAGATAATGATATATTAATAAATAAATTCAAGGTCCCACTCATATGTAACCTAATTTTTTACATGTTAATAGGGTCATGATCCCACTGATCCATAAGATAATTATCGAAATGGTCCTCCAAACACATGATAACCCAAAAAGAAATAATTAGCATTACATTACGGATATATTCACATTTGTTTTGTCATTATTATTTAAATGAATAAGAACAATTCAAATAATAATAACTCCACGATTAAGGAGCATTTTTTCTTAACTTGTGTACATAGTTGCTAGTAAGATGCATGTCATGTATAAAAATTTAATTGTGGAATGTCAAAAAACATTTGGTTGAGGAAATAATATTTTTAGTGAATAATATTTTATATTTTATGTGGTTCAAGGAATGAGTCATTAAAATTGGCATTGTGGGGAAACTATACTAGTTAAAAATACATTAAAAAGAATGATTCAAAGGAATATTTTGTTAGTGACATTTAATAGTTGTTAATATTGAATATTTAAAAATATATTAAAAAAAGTGAGACCCCTTATCCCTATCTTACCATTCTGGAGGGGTCACATAGATTATTTAAAAATTATGTTAAGCTATTATGGAAAATTATCATTGTCTTATGCTACTAGAGACATTGGTTAGTTAGGGATTATAGATATTTCCAAGAAAAGAAACACTCTTTTTGCTAGAATAAATAAAGTAATCACATAGGTTTATGATTCTATATTCAATTGAAATGCATATTCTAAATTTTATTGAGGTCTCCTTACCAAGAAATCTTTCCTAATTTTAAACTATAATTATCTTTTAATGTGTTAAAATTAATATATTTATTTAAAATATTTTTTTATCCCTAAAGGTATGTTTTTAGTATTGGTAAAGGTAATATTTTTTTAAATGGGAATCCTATACCTTACAAAGAAGAAATAAAGAGTCAGAGGTTTTTATTAATGGGAACCCTAACCCTCTTAGAGCTACAAAAATAAGGTCTGAAATCAAGATATAACTAGTCCATGTATAAAGAGAGAACACAAGTAAAAATAGAGAAGTAGGAGAAAAAAATAGAAAAGCAACAACCTACTTTTTATGGGCCATCCATTTTTTATATTCCTTTGCCCACTTCTAAGTGAGATGTTCCAGAGAAGAAATCCTACTAGGTGTAATCTCAAGTGTTTCTATGCTAAAAATAACTGTCAATTTGTCATCCTTGGAATGAGATGAAACATTTTTATCTTTGCCTTAGGGTGTTAAGAGTATCCATACATTGAAGACTTTTCAACATAGTGAATTTGTTATAATCAGTTAGGCTTCTTAGATTCTAATTGAGAGAGGTATTTTCCTTTTCTAAATTTTGAACCCTTTCTTTAATTTGGTAAACTTTAGAAATAATTTTCATGAGATCAGTTTTGTATAACATATGCCATTATTAAGGGTTAATTTGTTAAGTTCATCTTTTAATCTTCTTTTATCCTTAATACACCATCAAATTATGGATTTGTGCAGGTTTAAATCATCTTTAATTTTTCTCATCCTTGATATTTTCCTGTGATTCTCTAATATTTCCTTAAATTTATGAGGATGAGTAGATAAAATAGGGAGGGGAGAAGAAACATGTTAAAATAGGATTAAAAAAGGGAGGAGATGAGATACTCTATTTGAGAATATTTAAAATGTTTATAATGTATTCAAGTTTTATATCTTCTGAGGTAGAGGTGGATGGGTGGAGAGAGGGATCAAGGGTATAGATATTAAGGGAGTGGGAAAGGGGGAGGAGGGAGGGGTGGGTTAGGGGAAGGGAAGAGGGCTAGACTAAGAAATAGAATTAAACACTTTCCTTTATTTATTAGATGAGATGGAAGGATTAGATCCAAATTTATTAAGAGGAGACATTTTATTATATTTAGAAATAGAACTAGGGTTTAAAGAAGGATCTGAATGCTTAGGTTTAGAAGGTAGACAATAGTCCTAATCACTATCATCACTAGAAATATTGATGGGGAAGGAGGAGATAGAGTTAGATGAACTCCTCAAGTTTCTTGAAGACTGAAGAGGGATATTACATAAGGGAATGGGTTTGGGGGGAAATAGGATGTAGGGTAGAAGAAGATTGGAATAATTTAAGGATAATAAAAATAATAACATGGTGAAGAGGATCCTTAATATCTATAAAGGAAGGTTGAGAGGAATATTATGACTAAATTATTGA
>JARHVA010009437.1:15000-50000 GCA_037957365.1 Torreya grandis | reverse complement strand
GACTTCTTGAGTGTTTCCAATTCTAACTGTTGGTGTGTTTATGTTGTTTTTACATTGAGCTTGTGACCATAAGTTCTCCACTAGTCTCAAACCTTTCAAAATGTTTAAAAATTACAATAACATTATAATTTAGGTATTCAAAGTCAAACCTTGACGCATTTTCGATAAATTACTCACAAAATAGAGACCTATAAGACTAAAGAACTATTGGTCTATATTTTGTATGTTTTAGGCCTACACATGATGTAAACTTGATCTCTTTAATCTTGAGATCATCATTACATCACTTTCTCACCAATATCAAGATGTGAATACCATCACAAACCTCTAAAAATGAAATATTCAGACTTATCAAATCATTTAATTATCACATTATCGCTAGTTGGCACATCTATATGACAGTTGAATGAAATATAATAACATGTTTTATTGGATTCAAGTGGAATTTGAATAATTTTTTTGACATAAATCACACATACACACACACACACAGATATATATATATATATATATATATATATATATATATATATATATATATATATATATATATATATATATATATATATATATATATATATCTGTGTGTGTGTCTGTGTGTGTATCTATATGTACACATATACTCTAGTTGGGTCCATGGAGTTGTTAGTGTGGGTAATATGATCTTATAATTATTCCTATAGACCATAATCTTGTATTAGTTGATTAAAAAAGTGTATAAGATTTTTAATGTTTTGATGTGTATAAACAAAGGACATTTTGATTGTTCTAAAGAATTAATTCATTATATATTTATAAAAGTCATAAGATTTGGAGATGCTTGGGCATGTGTAAATTAAAGTAATTTAAAAATTATTTTTAAGTCTTAGTGAATGATGGTAAAAAGGATTAATGCCTTATTGTAGCTTTCTTGTGGTAGAATGAGTTGACCATAATGGGTCACATGCTTGTTTTGCATTGGATTTTATGTTTGAGACAAAACTTTTGATTTTATGATTTGTTTGGATAGCACTTGGCCAACTATCATTTGGTTCATTGAATTCAATGGGAAAAAGAAGAGTTAGGAGAGTATGGAGATAATGGGATTTTCAGGCCTGCATCTTTGCCATTACCATGATGGGAGGTAAGAGGAAAAAAAATAATAGAGATGATAAAAGAAAGGAAATAAGAGAATGAGTGGCATCTAATGTTAGTGTAGGTGATGGTTGATGATTGAGAATAAGGAATGAGAGAGATCTAGGAGTGTTAGGTTGATGCAAGGGGAATAGGTGTTGTTATTGTTTATGAGGTGCCATGGTGAAGAAATAAGATAAAACCCAGCTCAAATTAAAAATAATAGGCATGTGGTTTTTCCCCTTTCTAGTTTCAATTTTGAAATTTAAATCCTATAATAATTGTTTCAAGTCCTGTTGATAACCCTATTGGGTATATTTTCATGTGGGCCTATTTGGTTATACCACACGGGCCTATACCATAGCCTAGGTAATAGTAAGATTTGTGTATGATGTTTTGTGTGAAATTTCATGTTATTGTGTTGTAATGAAAATAAATTAGGGTATGACCTTGGACCATGTTTTTGTTTCATGGATTGAATTGGCTGTTTGCTTTTAGTTTTGATTATATAATATTTTTTGTCTAGTATTTGGTTAAAATAGATTGGATCTATATAATTTTTGGAATCAAATTAATTGATGCAAACTTTATATTGAATGTTTTGATATGCATTTATATGTATTTTTTATGTTATAAATTGGGGTGAATTTATCCAAATTAGACAATGCCCTCTTAGAATGGAAGTTATTGACATTAATTGGAAATTTTATTACCCTAATTCTATGGTAATTATGGGTTACTAGTTGATAGACTATTATGTGTGTTAAAATTATTTAGATTGAAAACAAATATTCATTTTGTGGAATTCAACCATGTACAACCTAAAACCTCTATGTTGACGTGAATTAATTTTATTTATTGATAAATGATATCACTTGTATCCTTACATTTTCTATTGGGTTACTAATATGTGTGAAGTGTACTTGTTTATTTTAGTCAGATTCTTATACAATCTTTATGGCATTTGATCTTTACAAGAAAGGGAAAGAGTTGTTATTTATATATTATTTTTCAAATTATTTATTGAACCTCAAACTTAGGATAAAAACCATATGTTTGATCTTGGAAAGAGCATTAGACTATTATCTTTTGAGTTAGAGATGTGGATGTATTCCCAAAACTATTTTGAAAACAAAATCCAAAACAACTGATTTTGATCACCCTCTTGTGGAAGATTCCTCTGATCTATTGGTTTCCCTTTTGCCTATGGCATTTGATCACCATAAAATAATAAAGGTTTGTGGAAATTAACAACCCATTTCTTTTTATGATTGATTGGTTGTCTAAAAATTTTACTATTACATTGTTATTCATACACCTAACTTGTTGAGTGAGAATAAGATGATTTTTGTTCGACTGTGAATTTAGTACTACGAGATATTATTCGCATCAAACAAGATTTTATATGTTTACAATCCATTTCTTTGTAGGATTTACTTAGTTGATAGATGAATTTGACTATTTTATTTTTCCTTGGATGTTTTCAATCATTAGAGAGAAACGAAATTGATTGAAAGTAACATAATAGTTATGATTATATGAGTGTTAGAATAATCTTTGATATTCTAGACCATTGTATGCTTGTTATGTGCATTGTTGATGTTATCTTATGGGATTTATTTGGGTATTAATTAACCTTCTTGTTTTGAGGAGTTATACAATATTTTCATTGATGATTTACCTTTTTGAAAAACTAAATTTTACCATAACAATAAATTATGAGGCTGCCTAAATTTATTTAATGTAGAATGAAATTAGTTTAAATTGGTTGCTCTTTTTGAACTTGATTTATGAAAATAGAATTTAATTCTTAGAATATTGACTATATGGGAATTCACATTACTGGCTTTATGCTAGCACATTTGCTGCATCCTTTCAAGGGTAAGGAATTATGATATAGTTGGATTTTCCTCTTTTAAATTAATTATCTGATTATATTTATCACTTTCTTAAGTTTTGTGTTTACTAATGATAACACACGATGGAATTGAGAATGATTAAGACAAATTTATTGAATTTAGTTGTATTGCATTAATGTTGAAGTTTGATATATTGCTTAGAGGTTGCCCTATTTATAGACTTAATATCTATATGGTAGTAAAATTGTTTTTTTTATACATATGACATATGGCTTGTACATATGATAGAAATACAAGTCAATAGAGGACTATTAAAATTACTTTCATCAATATTAAACAATTTTCATTGATATTTAGAGTTGTGGACTCTTGTATGCAAAAAATATTTATCTATGTCTTATATTATACTTATTGTATATATAATAGATATTTTTTAATCACTCTTTTAGATATTAAAACTTGATTGAAACATACTTGATTTAAAGGGAGGGTATCTTTATTAGCTAGATTTAAAGTTTATATTAATCCATGTATTTGGATATATATTTGTTAATGTTACTCTACTAACATCAGATTTTAATTCATGTTTGGAAAGATGTTACAGTACCCTCTTTCCTATTGGTATTAGTTATGAGGTGCATGAGATATTATTATATATCTTTATTAATGATCTTAATATTGTGAACACTTATTTATTAATCAAATAAGTGTAGAGGATATATATATATATATATATATATATATATATATATATATAGGAGTGTTGGTTCTACCTAAAATATTCTAACATGTGCCGAAAATGTTATTATAGCCACATTACATTATGATATTGTGGGAAACTTGTTATCAGGATGATATTGTAGCTGTTCATTTTTGTCTATTTATTTTTTATCAAACTCAATGTGTAATTATTATTAATAGATGCTGATATAATCATATTCTATTTAGTAGATCATACATAGAATTTTTTAGATAATTGGCAAATTAATAAATGAATTATTATTAACTTGTGAATGTATGAAATCACCCGAGGTCAAGTGGTTGTCAATGAGACTTTTGGGTTGAAGTTTCAAAGTTTAATTTGTTATCTATTTTTGATAAATTTTTATCCTTGGGTTTATGGTTAACCATGTACAATCAACATGTGAGGAGACAACTAGTTATTCATATTTTTATCCCATTATTGGCCTAGTTTATGATGTTATAATTGGGCTAATGGCTGAATTTGTCATTTTATAAGTTATTGTTCCTAATGGTTAAATTCTATACATGTTCCTAATTTTAGAAGTTGAAAAGAACAATTAGTTCAAGGACCCTATGGCTAGTGATTTTTTTATATAATCTCAACTTGGTAGCACTATTATTTGTGATTAATTATAATAAATCATATTAATTTTATATTGGCTAATAGCCCTAAATGGTTGAGTTATTGCTTGTATAATAGTATTGTTATGGATGTTATGTTCATTTTTAGCATGTACATTATTGCATGGTAAATGTGGATAATCCATGTTGGCAATTAGGAATGTGGTTATCTAATTCTCATTATAATTGCTTTCTTTATGATGGAACTATATGTGATATGGTGGTAATTGACAAGTGAAATAATATGGGTTCAATGACCCTTACGACTATGGATCATGGAAAAATGATCTAATGGGATAGAGCCAAAATTGGTCTTCACTTGTGCAATCATTAAATTTATATGTTTTATATTTTTATGTTGCATCACCTTCGTAGTGGTTCAATGATAGCTACTTATTGATCTTAAAAAGTTGTAAGGATTGCATAAGTAAACACTTGGTATGATGATACCTTGGTTTTTATTTTATGACATATCATGCTTATTGTGTCACTCCCTATTATCAAATGTGTATGTTAATAAACAGACAATAAGATAATTATCTATTATTCTAAATCTTATATTTTGGGTCTTTAACCTTATCTACTAGACTAAATTGGACACTGACTATGACATTAAGGATACCCGAGGCATGAAAAAAATCTTCTATCCTCATAAGTTTCCAAGTCATAACCGCATAGGGTAATTGGATATTAAAATTTGGTTGAGGATCCCTAAGTTGACTGATGGGGAAAATGAGTGCTTTCTGTAAGGTTCAAAGGTTATTTGTGTGGACCCACACATTAATACCCCTCAAATAATATATCATCATATTAGAAACCTTTTATCTATGAAATCCTATAGAAATTTTCATCCTTATGTAAGTGTCTCTATGATCCAATCCATTTATGGGTTGTCTACTCACCTTATGCAGACCAGTGATGATGCATCATGCATTGTAAAGTTGTGTAGTGGTATCTACATGTATTTTTGTTGAGTACTCTATTCACAATACCTATTTTTTGGGGGTTGTTTCATTTGGTATTAGAGCATGTGCTATATTTATTATCAAGAATAATGTTATTTGTATCTCTCTTTAAAAATAAAGTTTAATATTAATTCAATTTACAACTTAATTAAGTTGTATTTATTGGTGTAAACTTTTATTCAATGGATTTTGTCTACACAGTTAATTATGCTTGCTTAGAGTCTTAGAGACTGTTTGGGTCATTTGGGAAGATTAGCCACACATTCACTAGATTGTGTGGCTTAAATCTCTCCCTCCCACATATACATCTGCCTCTCTCCTTTTGTATTCTATATCTAAATCTAATGAGGAATGTTTATACATTGTTTTTTTTTGCAAAAACAGGGGTTGGTGTAGACTTTTATTCTACAAGTTTTGTATACATAGTTCATTATGCTTGCTTATATTATTTGAGGCCATTTGTGTCATTTAGAAAGATTAGTCCCAGATTCACTGAAATGTGAGGTTTTAATCTCTATCCAACACACACACACACACACACACACACACACACACACACACACACACACACACACACACACACACACACACACACACACACACACACACACACACACACACACACACACACACACACACACACACACACACACACACACACACACACACACACGTGTGTGTGTGTGTGTATGTGTCTATCTCCTTTTGTATTTTGAATCTAGAGTTGATGAGAATTTTTTATGCATTATTATATTTTCTACTTGTTCTCTCGCCTATTCCATAGTTTTTATCTCTACATTTGATCTTATTGAGAGGTATTCAAGAAATATGACATGGTATCAAAGACTCACTAAATTATCATTCACCTTTTATCAAATCTTTAGTGAGATTCTTTGTTATATTTGAGATGTGAGTAGGTTTTTGTTTGGTTTATATTGTGGTGACATTACAAATTTTTTGTAAAGTATAAGGGTTTATCCTCAAATTATTAGAGGGTTCAAAAAAAATTCGGTGTGGTTTTCAAATAAAAATCTAAAAAAATTATTGGGATATTTTTATACAAAATTAAAGGTATCAGTAGATCTTGTTTGCATTGGTTGCATGAGTTTTGTTGTAGATATATAAAATCATCCTTGTGTCCATCAAGGTCACTATAGATCATAGTGGATCATATATTGTTTATTCTCTAATTGGCATTTGCTTGTTGTCTAGTTACATGTACTTTGATCTTGTATTGATAGTATAAGTTTTTAAGATGTAGATCTACTATCCAAGATATACTTATGCTAATACCAAATCAATAGCCTACATGAGATAAGTAACCTACGAACCACCATAAAGCTATCACGTATGCAATTTCTCTAAGATGACTCACTTATAAAACCACTCATTCACTAGTAGCTCTCAAACCACCTACTCTACTTGATTTTTCCCATTGATAAGACTTGCACTCTAGAGTCACTCAATAATTTATTTAATCAAATCAATGGAAATTGAATGAAAACCAACAATAAGTGGAGACCATGCATGGATTTAACATGTAGAGACTAGTGATCTAGGAGCTCTAAAAAGAATTTTTTAGACCTCCTCATGCCATAGCCTCTTGATGGTCAGATATGTGTCCCTCATCCTACATAAACATACATATCATTCCATAATCCTTCTAGTTTCTATTGGTCACATTGTAACCTCTAGTTTGGCCTCCCTCAAAAAATGTCACGATACACTTACAAATCTTCTCTTGATGGCATCCCAAACATGTTCATTACGTTGACCTATTGGTGCCATTTTTGTAACTATTGCAGCCCTGATAGTTCCATCCACATTAGCTCTAGTCTATTCTTCAATATGTATTTTTTTTCTTGGCATTCATATTGTAGAACTATGTGTAAATCTAATGGTGGTGATGGTCTTTTCCTTACCTTTCATAATGGTAGTAACATATAATTTTGCTTATCCTTATTACATCAAAAATTAAATTTGGTTGACCTAATAGATTTATTATTATTAAATGATCCTTAAAACAATTAAATCATGTTTTAATTTAAATTTGAATAGCCTTATTATGTATTTTATTTAATCAATTGAATATTTGACTCTTAAAGTTAAGTTATTTATTGCTTTAGAGATTATAGGGGTGTATAGGGGCCAATTTTATGACATTTGATTAATTAAGGAGGTTCATAATTCCATACCAGTTCCAACAAGTATATGAAAGGCTACATTTTAAACTTCTAAGTGTAGTTTTATTAAATAGGCCTCAATTATGGGAAATGTATTGTGTTATAACTTTTGATCAATAGCTCAAAATTGAGCACTATATTTTGAAAAAGTTCATGTTTTATAATTTCCTATGCATTGGCCTACTTATTTATGTAAAATTCACTGAAGTTATAAAGTGCCATATTTAGGGGGGTTATGGGTCCTACTATTATTTTATGCATACTTTGTGCACTAATTACTCTCATTAGTATGGACTCATTTTTTGACCAACCAAAGTCCATATATAGATTATGAACCATTTTTTTCCTTTATTCCAACACTGATTTCTCACATTGATGCATTCTTGGCCATGCTCAATGCCCCTTTCATGAGTGTGCTTTAGGGGTTCATTATAGATTTCTTTTGTAATTGTGCACTTCCTTGATGTCTTATCTTAGTCATGTGAACCCCTTTTGAGAGAATACTTAAGAGGAGAGTTTTTTTGTCTTTAATTTTCCATCTTGAAAAGTATAATTATGCTTTGTGGTGTGATTATATAGAACACTTACTAAAATATAAAAATCATAATCCAATCCTATATGGACATATTCTTACACCCACTGATATTGTTTGGTTTGATAAGTAGGATAATACTTGTGACAATGTTTTTTCCACTTTAGTACTAGATGATTCCATGTATCTTCATTGCCATATGTAATATATAGAGTGTCCATGCACTACTTGGAGTATCTTATAATCTCTTTTCAAATATCTTACTGAGACCTACATCACACCTCCTCCCCTATTTCCTATCATATTTTTAAAAACTATTGTACTTTCTCCTCTTGCATCTATTTATTTTGATGACACATCCATGGTGGATAGTGGTATCATTTTTGTTGATCCCTGACTATAGGATGAGATTATACCAAACCTTTGTTATATTATTATAGATTATATATCTATTCCTATGTAGATTGTTTTTCTTCCAGATCCTTCATAGACTACCATTTCGTAAGACTTTTATAATGAGAGTACGCATATCAAGAGTATCAACAACTCATATGTTTTTATGGTCATTCATCTTGCTTATCTGAGTGATTCATTTGCAGACCAGTCTTTAATTTTGATAGTTGTTGAGTTTTGCTCTCTTCTTCCCATAAACATTATTTTAGTGAATGTTCCATGTCTATATTCTTCTTTCTCTATTCTCTCTCCTTCAGTGTATGCTTCTTCATTACCCTTTTATATAGTTAGTCCTATGATATTTGATCAGATTTTGGCACATTCAAGCCTTAATAGAAAGAAATTTGATAATTTTATAGAGATATACATCGTGATTCCTAGTTGCATTCCACTTGAGTGGAATTATATATTTTGATAGACCATGGTTCCTTTTTTAGAAAGGAAGAGACAAAATTTGTTATAGAGGGAACCACTGTAGAATTTTCCATATGACATTTTGTGCATACCTATCTCTCTTCTTTGGTGAGGCACACATCCTTCATGCTTTTTAGGATATTTGGGATCATTATTATGTACTTGGAGTGATGATTATTTCATCATCATCTTTTGGGGGTCTTTTAGTCTCAACTTCTTTTCTCTTTTTTGGGGGATCTTTTTCCTATGGGTTTTCTCCTTTTATCTACTTTATGGGAGATTGTTATACACTTGGGAACCTCATTAGGCCTCATTTTTGAGACCTAATTCTCCGTCCCACCTAATTTATGCTTAAAGTGGGGTGTTGGTGTAGACTTTTATTCTACGAGTTTTGTTTACATGGTTCATTATGATTGCTTAGGGTCTTAGAGGCCATTTGGGAAGATTAGTCCCAGATTCATTAGAATGTGGGTTTGCACTCTCTCCCCCACCCTTATATATACCTCTCTCCCTTTGTATTCATAATCTAAAAATAATGAGTAATGTTTATGAATTATTTTTATTTGTACTTTCACTCTCATCTATTCCATAGTTTCTATGTGTGCATTCAATATTGTTGAAAGGTCCTGGAAACGTCTAACATGAAAGAATAAAATATTGAGGAGAGAGTGAAACCCCAAATTCCAATGAATGTGGGACTAATATTCCCAAATGGCCTCTAAGAGCCTAAAGAATGATAATAAATTATGTAGACAAAACCTATTGAATAAAAGTCACCTCCTACTTTTGTTTTTTGTGATGACATATCCATGGTGGATAGTACTCTTCCTTATAATGAGTACTCACTACAAGATGAGATTCTACCAAAACTTTGTTGTCTCATTATAGATTCTACATACATTCCTGTGTAGATTATTGCTCTTTTAGAACCTTCACAAAATTACATTTTAGAGGGATTTTCCAATGAGAGTATACACATAGAGAGTATTGATGACTCATGTTCCTATAGACATTCATCTTGTTGATATGAGTGCATCATTTATAGACTAGTTTTTAGTTTTGATGGCTAGTGAGCCTTGCTCTCCTTTTCCTATGGATATTGTTTTAACGAATGTTCCATGTCTATATTCTTCTCTATATGTTCTTTCCCCTTCATTGTATGCTTCTTCATTACCATCATATATAATTAGGCTTGTGATACCTAATCAGATATCAACACATTCAAACATTAGTAGGGAGAAGTTTTAGTATTTTATAGAGATATACATCATGATTTATACCTATGTTCTACTTGGGTGGGAATTCAATAGTTTGATGCTCAGGTATTCTTTCATCCAAAAGGAAGATATAACATTTTTTGTAGAGGGACCTACTATAAAAATCGCCATGTGACAATGTGTGCTTACCTTATCTCTCTTCTTTGTGGAAGCATATATCCTTCATATTTTGTAAGATATTTTGGATCATCACTATGTACATGGATTATTTATTACTTCAACATCGTCCTCAAGGGGAGGCCTTCTACCCTCTTCACTTCTTCTATGTCTCTTTTTTCTTGGGGAGGGGGGGAGTTTTTCCTATATGTTTTTACCTTTTATAAAATTTATGAGAGATTTATATATACTTGGGTACCATATCAGGCCTCATTTCCAAGACCCAATTCTCCATCTCATTAAAGTTATGCTTAAAGGGGGGTGTTGGTGTAGACTCTTATTCTACTGGTTTTATCTACATAGTTCATTATGATTTCTTATATTCTTAGAGGATATTTGGGTCATTTATGAATATTAGTCCCACATCCATGAGAATGTGAGGTTTCACTCTATCTCTCACCTTTATATTTATCTCTTTCCCTTTGTGTCCTCAATCTATATCTAATGATGAATGTTTATGCATTGTTGTGATTTTCATATTCTCTCTCACCTATTCCATAGTGTTCGTGTATGCATTTGATCTTGTTGAGAGGTCTTGGAGAAATATGATAGTACTTATTATTAGTTTCCTTCCAAGTTGTTGATCCAAGAGATGTTTATTGCAATATTTATAAAATGTTATCTTATGATTCTAAAAAAAAGGATAGAGTCAAATTTGTTGGTTCTCATGTTGAGAAAATCTAAGGCATGGGTGGCTCGATAATCAAGAAGTACTAAATGGGGGTTTAACAAGTTGAGAATCCATTCAAGGTATGATTGGAAAACTAAAACATAGGTTGGATAATATTGATAATGTTTTCTTTGAGATTTTCCCCAATGTGAAATTGGTTAAGCAAATAGACCTAGGAGACAAGAAAGGGTGTTCATTGAGATTAACCCAAGGATTAAGGAGCTCAAGAAGTTTGCACTACCTATTTACATGGGTGAAAAATAAAATGATGCAGATGATACATGAATGTGTGTACACATAAGTATATCAACCTATAAGGTATGATAACTAATGTGAATAAGATGATGTTATTACATAACATTATGTTGATGGAAGTCTAAATTTCTATGATGTCCATTGCTTTCTACCTTGTCCTTCGTTGGGTTAACCTTTCTTGATTTTTATTTCATTCAAGCAAGACTCACTTGTCAACCATTAAATTTTATAGGTGAGTTAATGGGAGATACATGCTAAAGGATTCATTCTTATAAATAAGGGAAATAGTGTATGGTATCTATTGATGGGTTGTATGGGAAAACCATCAATAGGTGTTTATAACACTATGTGTTGGAGGTATAATCACTAAGAGAGGTGGGGAATAAGTGATCCCAAATAATTAAAATTCAATTTTTATATTTAAAAACAATTAATTAGTTATCACAATCATTCATGAAGCATACACATCATTCATAGCAATGAGCAAGAAAGACAATGCAAGATCAATCACATAACACATGACATACATGGGAAACCCTCTTGGGGAATAAAACCTGCTAGAACCTTCAATTGGATTTAATATCCTAAACTAATAGGATCTAATTTAGACCATCTACAAGTGATCAAGGAACTACAACCCCTATTTAGTGCGACTATAATCCCATAAGGTGTTGCCACACATATCTAGCCAAACTACAACAAAAACCATACATTTTAACAAGTTTCACCTTGTAAGGAAGTTGAAACCACCTTAGATTTTGAGCTACCACAACAAAAACTATAAACACATCCACCTTTGTATTGATGTCTTCAAAACCTAATGATGGACCTTTGATTGTCATGCTTCACCTTTACTCATAATCAAATATAAAGAGCACAATTATCCCAAAAAGATTATGACCAATGGGTCATAAAAATATTCCCAAATTGATCTACTTATTAACTCATATATAGGGCACTCTACCCCTTATTCACTCCATAATCCACACAGAAGCCTCTCTCAAATCATTCCCAAGCCTCTCACTTACAAGTCAAGAAACCATCATCTTTGCTTCCACTATTTATAGATCATAATTTATAATTAAAACCTTGGATATCCATTAAACATGACTTATCCCTTAAATCATCTATCAGATAGAGACACTACTAAATAAAATCTTCTTAGGTCATCCATAGCATCTATGGGTCACCCTTAAGTAGATACATGTTTTAATAAGGCCCTTGTAACTCTTATAGGTATAATGTGAAACCATTCAATAATTTATCACTTCATCAAAGAAAACAAGAACATAGAACCACTATCATAAGCATGGACCCATTCTATATGATTTATAGGTCACCCTTAAGTGCCAATAACCAACAACCAACATTCTATGCACATAGTCATTATGAATGAACACACAGTCAACATATAATTGGTATAACTTTAAAAATGAACATATAGAATCGTCATGGAGTATAAAACACTCCCCAAAATCTAATTCACCATGAAACACCAAACCATCATATACATAATCTTAATTACTCTTCTTGGGTCACTTGCAGAACAAACACAAAACCACATTCAAATATGAAGATCAATTTATTTATTTTTAAACACTTATAGATATTTAGAATAGGTTCATTATATGTGACATGGATTCCTCTTCATATTTGGTTTTTAAACCATTATAAAATTTGTCTTGTATAAAAATATATGGACAAATTAATAAGCACTAGTTTTTCCCTTAGCAAATTTTAATATTCAAATGGCAATGGTCACAATTAAACCTTGAACACAATGTTCACATCTCATTTCCTTTCATCTTAAATTAAAACACACATCATCAATTTTGTTAAATATTTAACACATATGAGACAATGCTCAAATGTTAACCTTTGTCACTATGATCTCATCTCGTACACTCTTACAATGTTGACTCAATATGCATCATTGATCTCTATGAATCAACCAGGTCTTTAACTATCAATGCTTATTATTCAATCAATCTGTATAAACACCTACTTACCATTAGATTCTTATCCTATACCATTTCTTATTTTTTAAACAACATGCACTTATTATCATCTTGCTTAACATGCACTATTGATCTTTATTTGTATGATCACCCACACACCATTGGATCTTCATTTGGTCCTAAATGTTAACTCTCTTAACTAGTGAACACTTTGACCCATTTAAATCTATGAACACCATTGGATTTTTAAGTATGAACTACTACATACTTTTGGATCTCCATTATGTCTATATATTTTACATTAAGAAAATTTACTAAGCATGGGGACCAAATTCAATATGCTTGGAAAGCCTACTTTGCTCAGATATATCTTTTGATTTGATCAATCTCATGACCTAGAATTGGTATCATATGAACACCTTTCATAGGGGAATCTGACCATGTTATAAATTGATCTTGAAACCTTCATGTGTGTGAGATATAACACAATTAAAATTACTTTTTAAAATATTTTGTCATAGAGCCAACTACGCTTAGAATGTGCCTAAAAGGACAACTTTGCATGTGCATATCTTTTGATGCACTTCAATGCATGATTTGAAATTTTGCACAAATAAATTAGGATCAAAACTAAACAAAACCATATTGTCACATTTTATTGAAACATACACACATGTTATATATTCCACCATCAAAATTCTTATTTGGCTCTTCTTTCCACGTTGTAAATTTGGCTATGGGAAAACATTGTAATTTATCTGAGTAGCTAGCTTTGCATCTTAATATCATCAACCATGAATTGAAAAATAAATTAAGATCTGGCACATAAAAATTAGGTACTAATTTTATCACAACCATATGACCAAATCCCTTTGACTCATCCACACATGGTAATTATGATGTTATCAAACTACCTACTTAGATTTTGTGCCACTATACCCAAACTATGCAGATGAAAGTTATGGACTATGAGATGAATTCCAATTTTCCACACAAGATATTAAAAATTATAAAAAATCTTAGGGACATTTTTTATATTTTTAATATTTCATACTCAACCCTAAACATCTCTAACCATGCCAAAATAGAATATCAACCAATCATACTTTAAGCATACTAAGACAAGCACGTTGCACACTGTCATTATCACTTACACTATTAATGCAATTCATCCACTCAAAAAGACACCTCTATGACATCACTATGACATCATTTAAAACTCTCCAATAGTCTCCATATTTTTCATTGATGTCAACACCCATCAATATATAGCTCACCTTTCTTCTCTCTCTTCAATCACTGTCATGAATAGGAACATTCTCCCCCTTTGATACAATGACAAAGTGGGCACTAACTAATATTGAGGACCCAAAAATACTACCAACAGGATTAAACCATATTATAAATATAGTGCACACTCCCCTTTACCTTTAACCTACCTCTTCTTTCCTTAACAACTTCCACTTTCACCATGCCAACACTCTCTTTACCAAGCATTCCAACTAATGAATAAATAACACACAAGAATACAAAAATCTCATGGAACATATCAAAAAACAACTAAGAGGAACTCCCCTAATCTATATAATCCATTTCATCACTGGAGAATCTTCATATCTCCAAGCACCAAGAAGATCCAACACACATGTTTACTAGCATTCTCTCTCAAGCTACCATGAGAATCATCAATAAAACTTCATGCCACTTACCAAATAGGAAAGATGCACTCAACCAACTTGAGAAATCTTATTGAAATGAACATACCTTTTTATTTTAGATAAAATAAGCAAATAATAATCTTCTTCAAACTAGGATTGTCTAGTCTCCTTGTAACTTATAGAGCACACAAGTTTTAGTAGACACATCTAGAGAAATATAATATTCCCACTCAAGCACACCAATTTGAAACACCAATATCATCATATAAAACATACTTGCTGCACAAATGTGCTACCCAATTAGGCCTCAAACATGATAAAAACTTGAATAACTTGAGAACTACAATCCTTCAATTCTCTGTCAATCTTGATTTGACCACCCATTTATCCCATTCAACATATTAAGAAGCCTTATAAATAAAAACATAAGGTAATCCACTTTTCTAGCAAATCCCATAACCCTATAATCTCAAAACAAAAGAGGTCAACATGGAACCTTCAAGTCAACACACAATTCTTAACCTTCTTACGCACTAGGAGACACCCATAACATAGTAATGAACCAAAAAATTAGCCACCATACCTTTAAGAACATATAATTCCTATAATACATTTTAGGCCTGCTTACACTTAAGTCAAAAATTGAGGAAATTAATAACACTCAAAAGAACTTCATTTCACACATATAAACCTTCAGACCTCAAAAGCACATGGAGCACATAAAAAACAAATAAATATATCTTTATGAGCACCACACACTTCTTAACATTACATCAAACTCATTATGCCATCTAAAAACATCTATTCTAATCCTGTATAAAGTCTCCTTCACAAATATTTGAAATAGGCTCATGAAATTATTGTTCCCCCTTTAAAAAATACCTTAGTTGATTATCACTATTATTTTTATAACATAAACTTGGTTCTCCATAATAAATTTTTTTTTGAAGAAGCATAGACAGAGCCATCCTCTACACCACAATGCTCTACCATGGTGTGAAACTATGTGTTTCCCACAACTCCTCATACTCTTTCTCCTCCTTGGTCATCTGATACTTATATTTCATATTCTTTTTTGACTTAAGAGAAATAAATTCCTCATCAACTATACAATTATCCTTTTCTTTTTTGATTATATTGACAATATATGGAGACAACATAGATTCATACTAGATTTGTCTTTTATTTTGGAGAAACTAAGCAAAAAATAATCTTTTTCAAATTAGGCTTGTCTAGCCTCCTTGTAACTTATAAAGCACACAAGTTTTATTCAACACATCTAGAGAAATATAATATCCCCACTCAAGCACACCAATTTGAAACACCAATATCATCATATAAAACATACTTCCTTCACAAATGTACTATGCAATTAGGCCTCTAACATGATAAAAACTTGAATAACTTGAGAACCACAAACCTTCAATTCTTTGTGAATCTTGATTTGACCACCCATTTGTGCCATTCAACATATTAAGAAGCCTTGTACCTAAAAACATAAGGCAATCCACTTTTTTAGTAGATCGCATAACCCTATAATCTCAAAACAAAAGAGGTAAACATGGAACCTTCAAGTCAACAAAAAATTCTAAACCTTCTTACACACTAGGAGACACCCATAACACACTTATGGACCAAAAATTTAGCCACCATACCTTTAGGAACATATAATTCCTCTAACCCATTTT
Organism: Torreya grandis; assembly: GCA_037957365.1. Taxonomy (NCBI): domain Eukaryota; kingdom Viridiplantae; phylum Streptophyta; class Pinopsida; order Cupressales; family Taxaceae; genus Torreya; species Torreya grandis. The sequence goes on along the minus strand of JARHVA010009437.1, from coordinate 33,454 downwards.
AGGCCTGCTTACACTTGAGTCAAAAATTGAGGAAATTAATAACACTCAAAAGAACTTCATTTCACACATATAAACCTTCAAACCTCATAAGCACATGGAGCACATCACAAATAAATAAATACATATTTTTTAGCACCACACACTTCTTAACATTACATCAAACTCATTATGCCATCTAAAAACATCTATTCTAATCATGTACAATATGTCCTTCACAAATCTTTGAAATAGGCTCATGAAATTGTTGTTCCCCCTTTAAAAAATACCTTCTTTGATTATCACTATTATTTTTATAACATAAACTTGGTTCTCAATAATAAAAATTTCTTGGAAGAAACATACACAGAGACATCCTCTACACCACAATGCTCTACCATGGTGTGAAACTACGAATTTCCCACAACTCCTCATATTATTTCTCCTCCTTGGTCATCTGATACTTATAGTTCCTATTCTTTTTTGACTTAAGAGAAATAAATTCCTCATCAACTATACAATTATCATTTTCTTTTATGATTATATTATAACACATATTCATAACATACCTTTTCCTCTAAACAATCTACCTTGAATTTTGAAACCCCATCATTAGGCAAAAAAAATTATATTATTTACATGATACATTCTCAACAATAGTAGGATGTCCACTTGGATCCATTCATACCTTAGGACTAGATTCAACCAACACTTTGGTTTTCTCCATGATATTGATCTCTATACTCATAACATGAGTAGATAATGAGAGTCTTTAACACTCTTCAACTTCTAAAGCATTATCCAACATAGAAAATAGATTAATTAGATATATATTGATGGCTTAAAATTGTGCTAGGTCTTAGCTAATCAACAATGGGAAGTTTCAAGCTGTGGGACAATGCGGCTTGAAACAACCTCTATGTTTTAAAGAAGCTGGTCTCTTCTGTTTTATGGGGTGTTGGGAAAAGGGATAGGAGACTAACTAGAAATGCAAAATGCAAGAATTGAAACCTAACTATGGCGATGTTCCTGAGTGTAATCCTAATCCTAACCTGAGCATAGTGAGACTATAATGTGATTCTATTACATTTAAGAGCATACAAGTGCATGATCAATGTAAAATATTGGGATAACAGAAACAAAGGCTCAAAATTATGGAGTCTTTTGCTGAGATACAGGAATTGTCAACAAAGGCATAGTTTTCAATATTCTTAACATAATCCCTTACTCACATAAGAGGCACAAAAGTCACACACAATTATGTAGAGCTTCAGATTCCAAAAAATGAGACAAAAGCAAATAACATTTCCAATCACAACACTAGAAAATCTACAGCATAGACTACTATTTAAATGATATAGATAACACCAACCAAGGCATGGAGCTTAAATTTCCTTAATTCATCTAGCCATATAAAGGGCACAGAAACATACATGATTATATCAACCTTATAACTTCAAGAAATCAAGACAAGAGCAAATGATATTACTGATCAGAATTATAGAAAATCTAAGACTACAGAATTCTCCCCCCACTTTAAGATTTTACAATTCTTTCTTATATAGCTTCAGATCACTCCTTTCATCCTCCCTTTTCTTGCATAATCTTATCCATCCTTTGCTCATAGGGGACAAATAGATGGTGCCTTCAATGCTGCGGGGGGCTATAAAAATCTATCAAATGAACTATTCCATATACTTGAATTAACTCCAGCTGATTTTCCCTCTAATTCACTTTTTGACAACAGCTACATGGAACACTCCCTTACATTTGAAATGGGAGGAGACACTTAGTCAATTTTATAAAAATCCTCTAGGCATTAGTAAATGACACGTGGTGCTTTCTGCCAAATCCATCGAAGACGCTTGGCTCTTCTCCTTTTCTTTGGTTGTGTCATAGTTTTATTTGGGACTCATATCAGACTTTTATGGATGGCAACTCTTGGCAGCTTTCATGGACTTTGAAGTAATGCTTGGGGCCCACCACAATCTTTATTCAGCAATGAAACTCAGATGGTCTCTCAAAAATTGGCACATGGCAGCCTCTGCTGCTTCTGGAAAGATATGTGGCATCTTCCACTTCTTCATCTAGGGGTGAATGGTGCCTTCCAATTCTATTGGGGATGGAGTAGAGAGAGACTCGAAGAGTGACACTTGGCAACCTCTACTACACTTTAGAATTTAAGTAAATTGAAATGATGCCTTTATGTGTTGAAGGAGAGCGTTGAACCCAGGCGTTAAAACAAAGGCTCTCAGTAGTCGACACATGGTGACCTCTGTTGCTTCTTTAAAAGGGGAATTCAGGGTCTTTGCAACTACCACATGGTGCTTTCCACTTCTTATGATGCTTGGTCTATTTAAAATATTTACCAAAGGGTAAAATGAAACATGGGTACCTTTATAAGATTTGGATGCTGACATGTGGTGCATTCTGCTTAACAAAAACTAGATATGTGGCACGCTCCATGGTTCTTTAGAAAGTTACAAAAGGGCCTCAAAGGATGCCAATTGGTTGGATTCATGCTTTGAAAGGTGACACATGGTGGCATCCATGCGAACTCAATGCTTAATGCAAAATTGGGACAAAGAAACAAAAGAGAAAGAAAGGCCTGTACTCGAATGACGCCACTTAGCAGCCTTCGCTGTATTTCAACACTTGACAGAGGACAAACATGTGCCCTACTCCAACTCTGCTACTATGACCAAGGTATTGCTGCAACCAAGACTGTAGTGCTCAATGGAAAATTTAAGTGCAACGTAGAGTAAAAATTTTACTCTACAGTTATTGGCAACCCTCAGGACTTTTGAGCCTGCTCAAAAAGAAACTCCACCTTTCGCTAGATCAAAATTGTGAAAATTGCCATCGACAAATGTTTAAAACCCTTATTTGAAAAAAAAGCAAGAAAACAATGGAAAAACAATGCAAAGAAGGGAAACTATCTAACTATAATACATGAGAGACCCAAGTCAATAGAAATGAAGAAGGGAAACTATCTAACTATAATACATGAGAGACCCAAGTTGATAGAAATGTTTCAAATAGATTCCATTTATAGGAATCTCTTCAAGTTCCCCTTCCATCAATTCTAACTCAAAAGAATTCTCCTGCTTGCATGAGTGAATTCTGTATGGACCAGTCCATAGCACTTCAAATTTAGTGTGTTGGCCCAACTTGGTGGCTCTCACATCCCATTTCAAAAGAATCAAGCCCTCCCTAAAATTAGGATTTGAAGTCCTTTTATCAAAATAATTCTTAACCATTCCTTGATGCTTGATTAGTGAATCATGAGCTATATCCCTCTTTTCTTGAACTTCCAGAAGTTTTACGAGTCTGACCTGCATGGGGCCATTTTCTTCAATCTCAATTTGTTTGATTAGCTGAAGCGTAGGGATTTCCAAGATTAGGGGAATCATGATAGACTTTCCATACACCAATTCATATGGAGACATTTTGATCACCTAATTAGGCATGATTATATTAGCCCATAGTGCTAGATTAAGCACTTTATGCCACTCTTTGTGATCATCATCCCCTATCCTTTTGATGAGTTTTATCAAGTTCTTGTTGGTTGATTCTGCCAGACAACTACCTTGAGATTAATAGTTAGATGAAGTTTTAAGATATATTATGTGTCTCAAGGCAAAGTTAAATACTTTAGACCCCAAGAATGCTTTAGCGTTATCTACAATGATGATACGAGGCACCCCAAAGCGAGTAGTAATATCCCTTAGAAAATCTAGGATCACATTTTCTGTTGCTTCTTTAAGTGGGACTACCTCAGTCCATCTGGTGAAATAATTTGTGGCAGTCAATATCCATTTGTGACCCATGCTGGATACTAGATTTATCATCCCAATGAATTCAAGACCCCATTGAGAAAAAGGCTCATCCACAACTATAGGACTGAGGGGCATGGCTGCATTCCTCCTCATCCCCACATAATACTGGCAGGATTGACATTTTCTAACCAGCTGATAAAAATCTGCAAATAAAGTTGGCCAAAAATATCCTACCTCACTTATCTTTATGGCTATGGTCTTTGTAGAAAAATGCCCCTGTGATGCTCCATGATGCATTTCATGTAGTATCTTTTTGGCTTCAGCCTGTTCCACACATCTTAATAATTTCCCATCCAAATTCCTTCTTAAAAGGACTTGTATGATTAGAACAAAATGAACTCCCTGTATCCTATAATACCTTCTCTTATTTTGAGGGAGTTCTCTTGGATAAATCCCATTTTCATGAATTGAATCCTACTAGTGACCCAAGATTTCAGATCAACCTCTTATAACTTTAGCACTATCTCTAACTCTTCTTCTAAATCTACTTCCTCAAGTAACATCTTTTCCAGCTCTTGGGTGATATATTACAATAGACCCCTGCCCCTAACTAGCTTGGTGGGCTGACCTCTACATCATATTCAAGGATCTTAGTGATCCAATTGGTTCTTTTCTCAGTAATCTCTCCCTCCATGACATATTCTCTGACACTTAGGTGAGCCACGAGTATCAAAATTTTTCTCTCTAATACCAAGTGCCTAAATTTCTTGAGGGCTTTCACCATGGCATAGGCTTGTCTTTCCAAAAAGTTGTACATGGTCTCATACTCTTTGAGAGTTCTTCAAAAAAAGGCTATTGGGTGCTCCCCCTCTAGCCTGTCGTTCCTTTGAGTCAGGACAACGACAATACTTGACTCCCCTCCATAGACATACATTACGAAGGGCATGGAAAAATCTAGGTTCTTGAACACTGGGGCTATTGAGATAGCCTCCTTGACCCCCTTGAAAGCTTGCCTCCCTTCTGTAGTCCATTTGAATACCATATACTTTTTAAGTAAGAGTTTCATTGGCCTAACCAAGCCTACAAAATTATATGTAAATTTATTGACAAAATTGATTTTTCCCAAAAAGGATTGGACTCCTTTTTTATTGGCTAGGAGAGGTAGGTCCATTATAGTTGTGATCCTCTCGAGATCTATAGAAAATAGTTTACCCTGGGGCACAGAAAAAATACACTTTTTGGGGTTTAATGATATCCCAAAATCCTGACATTTCTCGAAGACAGATTCTAAATGATCAAAATGATCATCAGCATTTTTTGAGAAAATAGTGAGGTCATCCAGATAGACCAAGATGACCTTGTTGATTAGTTCACCAAAGGCTATGTCCATCACCCATTGAAAGGTAGCTCCTGCATTTGCTCAGCTGAATGACATCTTTGCATAGGAAAATGTCCCCCATTTGGTGGTGAAATTAGCTTTATACTAGTCTTCCTCTGCTAGCCAAATCTGATTATACCCAGAGAAACCATCAATTAAAGAAAATATTTTTGATCCCGCCACAGTTTGCAAAATTTGTTCCATGGAGGACAAGGGATAGTGGTCTTTCAGAGATGCTTTATTTAGATCTCTAAAGTCTACACATATTCTTACATCTCCATTCTTTTTCCTAATTGGAACTAGATTCGATACCCAGGTTGAGTGTTTGATTGGAAATATTATTTTAGAGTCCAAGAGTTTCTGCAACTCATCTACCATTTGAGGCTCTATCCTTGGATTTACTAGTCTTTGTTTCTATCTAATGGGCTTGGATCCCTTAATCAATTCTATTGTGTGCTGGATAACATCCCTGTTGTATCCATGAAGTTCATCATAGATCCAAGCTATAACCCTATCATACTTTTGCCACAACTCGATTAATTTTTCCTTCTCTTCTTGAGTTGCAAAATTTCAAACCTTTAGCCTTTTCCCGTCACTCACCTCTACCTCAGAGTAGTCTACTTTATCTACCTGGAACCTTTTCTTTTCCAAGCTTACATCCTCTGGGTCAAACAAATTTTTTAAGGTGATTAATCCCTTGGGGAACTTATTAGTCTTTAATTGAATAACCTGATCACCATATGCCTCTTCAATTTTAGTTTACAACTGATCTACAGACTCATCTGATTGCTATAAGAAAGAGACTACTTGAGCATCATTTTCAAACACTTTCCAATTTTCATCATTGTTTGGGATGGTTGGCTTCACTATAACTTTTACTGACTCATTGTTAATCAATAGGCCAGTCACTGGGTTAAACTGTGAGCCAATTTGATCCATCTTATCAGCCTCAGTATTTTGACTTCTAGGAATGATTTCAATATTGAAGGCATCAAAATCCTCTATAATATACCAAATCCTATGCTTATAGGACCTCATTCTCACATTCTTGGCTACTGCCTTTTCCCATATTTGCTTCACTACTAATTCTAAATCTCCTCTTACTCTTAGGTTTTTTATCCCCTTTTTCTTGGATAATAAGAGCCCATGTACTAGAGATTAATTTTATGCATCATTATTAGTGCAAGCAAATTGGAATCAGATAGCTCTTAAAATTTTGTCACCGTTTGGACCGGTAAGATAGATTTCTGCTCCAGCACCGTGTTCACTTCTGGCCCCATCAAGATTCAAAGTCCAGACCTCTGAATCTTAGGCAGTAGGTGCCTCTTTTCTTATAACATTGGGAATCACTTGATCCTCATCAAAAATGACATATGTGCCCAAACCAGTATAATCATAGTTCCCATACAGGTCACTCTCCATCATAGCTAACAACTGACTTTTTTATTATTCTTGATCATGCTCAGTCTAGTCACCTAGTTGTTTGACAAAATTTCTTTCCTCTTTATTTAACATGGCATGATTTACCTCTAATCTTGTTGTTGGTTCATTGGTAATGTGGTCTTTGGATAGTGGTTCTGACAGAATTTTCATCTTCAAACCATATCTAGTCCTTAGGATGAGGTGAGACCAGTCAAGAGACATGTACCCTCCAATTTTTGCCATAAAGTCTTGGGATAAACATAAACCAAAGATGAGAGGTATGTCTATGACAACTATATCCTGGTTGACAATTATGTTGGGACATGTGAATAATTGCAGGGGAAGTTATTTAATTCTCCCTATGGTTTACACTATTTTGTCATCTAGTTGCATAACTCCCTTTGCGAGGGGTTCATATTTTATTTTTAAAGCATCAGCTATTTGCTTAGGCATCACAGTGATACTAGCCCTTGAATCTATCAATGTGTTATGCAAAAGTTTCTTTTCAACTATCAGAGTTAAATAGAAAGGCTCTGGCTTGGATTTACTTACTTGTGCTGCATTGTTCACAAAGGCTATCATCATTGGAGGAACCTTATCTTTGAATTTTTCCTTTCTAGCAGGGCTTTCCTTGGTAACAGCACCTTCAAGCACTACTTGCCCTTGCAGAGCCTCTTGCAATAGTGTCTTTTACTCGAGAATAGCCAAGATATCCCATATAGAAAATTATGCTGGAGTCCTCTTTAATTGGTCCACTACATTGATTGGTACCAAAGACTGAGTTTTTTGTAAAAGAGGATACCTTGTCTTTTCTTAAATCTGGACAGGGATCCCTTGATCTTGTACTGGTTAGGGTAATTCTTGTCTAATAGTAGTATTACTTTGCCCCTGAGATGGAGGATTATTTTTGGCTTGACCACTTACAAACTCAGGTTGCTCCACCATTCTCCTCTTCGATTTGGTATAGTAGTCAGATTGCACTACTGGCCTTTGAGAGGTAGATGCTTCGTTGAAGAAAATTGTTTCCTCATCTTCAAACCATGAGAACAAAGCATGTTCTGGGGCTATTTCTTCCTCCTATTGCAAGGACATTCCCTGCATTTGAGCCACTAGAACAGAATTTTACATGTCGAGAGACTGGTATGCTTGACTGCTACTGCTACTAGCAAACTAGCCATCCGTTCTTCTCTGCTCAGCTACCCTTTGTTTTAGATTACCTCTAGGACAATCTCTGGGTGTGTGAGCATTGTTGTAACGTAAACACCAAGTGTTAATATCATCCACATAATTGTTTTGGCCTAGAACCATTTCCCTATTTGAGTTGGGAGGAATGGCCTGTGAGGGTGTGGGAACTGCAACTAATTGATTTGTTGGTTGGTGGTTGGTTTGCCTCATAGGGCCTTTGTATTGGTTGGTCTGGGATGCAAACCTGTTTCCTTGATAGCCTTGATAAGGGGGCTTAGGGAAAGTATTCTACTACCTCTTCATGTTAATCAGCTCATTAGAGAATGTCCTTAGCATACTCTTGATATCGTCCATATTAGATGACAGAGCAGGGGTTGGTTGCTTCACAGATGGTGAAGGGTAAGCATATATAGACACAACTAGGCTTACAGTCTTAGGAACCTCTTAGGGTAAGGGCAAGGTAATTTATAGGAAAACAAGCATGGGAGGCCTTGGAGGTAACTTTCCAATATTAATTAAATGATTCTTAGCTCTAACCACGAGGTCATAAGTTACTTGTAAGGTGTGTCTTCCCAGTGATTTAATCATAATGGATATATCTGAATTTAAAGCTTTGAGATAGAATACTATGGCCATACCAGGAGGTGGCCTGGATGCAACAGGGATTTTGTCCCAAGTTCTATGGAATCTGGTATTCAAGTCAGTCATGTCCTCTTGAGGTCCCTGATAGTGATTAATTGTTGTAATAGGGAAGACATATCACCCTTCTCTATGAATCTTTCAAAAAAAAATCTCCAAGTTAGTCCCATGTAGAAATGGTATTTGGGGTCAAAGATTGATACCATTATACAGCCTTCCCTTTGAATGAGGCTGCTAATAATCTTAGGGCCACATTTTTCTCTATGACACCATATATGGCATAGACATCTATTACATTTTGAAGATGTTCCATAAGTGTTTTTGAGTCTTGTCCACTAAATTTGGGCAGAGCCTTTAGAGCATTTCTTGGAATAGGGTCCCAAATAATTGGTGGTGTTGGGAGGACTAAGGGGCTACCAGTGTTCTAGCTCATATAATTTATTGGAGGGATGTTGGCTCCTATGTTTGGTACTGGTAGAAACTTGTTAGCTCTTCTTCTTGGACTAACTACTAGAGCTAGCAAAAGAATACCTAGATTTGTAGTAGATTGTGATCTGGTGATTGGTCCACAGCTCTGACTCCTCGTAGCTCTTTGGTTCATGTAGTCTTGATAGAAAATTTAAGACTGGTCCCATCGGGTGTGCCAAAAACTATTGACAATGTAAAATTGCACTAGGTCTTAGCCAATCAACAATGGGAAGTTTCAAGATGTAGGACAATGTCGCTTGAAACAATCTCTAGGTTTTAAAGAAGCTGGTCTCTTCTATTTTATGGGGTGTTGGGAAAAGGGATAAGAGACTAAATAGAAATGCAAAATGCAAGAATTGAAACCTAACTATGGCGATGTGCCTGAGTGTAATCCTAATCCTATCCTGAGCACAGTGAGACTATTATGTGATTCTATTACATTTAAGAGTAGACAAGTGCATGATCAATGTAAAAGATTGGGATAACAGAAATAGAGGATCAAAATTGGGGAGTCCTTTGCTGAGATACATGAATTATCAACAAAGGCATAGTGTTCAATCTTCTTAATAGAATCCTTTACTCACATAAGAGGTGCATAAGTCACACACAGTTATGTAGAGCTTCAAATTCAGAAAAATGAGACAAAAGCAAATAACATTTCCAATCACAAGACTAGACAAATCTACAGCATAGACTACTATGTAAATGACACATATAACACCAACCAAGGCATGGAGCTTAAATTTCCTTAATTCATCCATCCACATAAAGAGCACAAAAACATGCATGATTATATCAACCTTATAACTTCAGGAAATCAAGACAAGAGCAAATGATATTACTGATCAAAATTACAAAAATTCTAAGACTACAGAATTCTCCCCCCCACTTTTAGATTTTACAATTCTTTCTTATATAGCTTTAGATCACTCCTTTCATCCTCCCTTTTCTCGCACAATATTCTCCATCCTTTGCTCATAGGAGACAAATAGACGGTGCCTTCAATGTTGCGGGGGGCTCTAAAAATCTATCAGATGAACTATCCATCTACTTGAATTAACTCCAGCGGATTTTCCCTCTAATTCACTTTTTGACAATAGCTACATGGAACACTCCCTTACGTTTGAAATGGGAGGAGACACTTAGTCAACTTACTAAAAATCCTCTAGGCATCAGAAAATGACACTTGGTGCTTTTCACCATATCCATCAAAGACGTGTGGCTCTTCTCCTTTTCTTTGGTTGTGCTATAGGTTTATTCGGGACTCATATCAAACTTTTATGGATGGTGACACTTGGAAGCTTATGCAAACTTTGAAGTAATGCCTGGGGCCCACCACAATTTTTATTCAGCAATGAAACTCAAATGGTCTCTCCAAAATTGGCACATGGTAGCCTCCACTGCTTCTGGGAAGATACGTGGCATCTTCCACTTCTTTGTCTAGGGGTGCATGGTGCCTTTCACTTTTACTAGGGATGGAGTAGAGAGAGACTCGAAGAGTGACACTTGGCAACCTCTGCTAAACTTCAACATTTAAGCAAAATGAAATGATGCCTTTATGTGTTGAAGGAGAGCACTGAACCTAGGCATTGAAACAAAGTCTCTCGGTAGTTGACACATGGTGACCTCTGCTACTTCTTCAAAAGGGGAATTCAAGGTCTTCATAACTACCACTGGTGCTTTCTACTTCCTATGCTGCTTAGTCCATTGAAAATCTTTGCCAAATGGTAAAATGAAATATGGGTACCTCTATGAGATTCAGATGTTGACATGTGGCATATTCTACTTAATGGCTACTAGATAAGTGGCACTCTCTGTGGTTCTTTGGAAAGTTACAAAAGGGCCTCAGAGGATGCCAATTGGTTGGCTTCATGCTTCAGAAGGTGACATGTGGTGACATCCACATGAACTCAATGCTTAATGCAAAATTGGGACAAAGAAACAAAAGAGAAAGAAAGGCCCATGCTTGAACGATGCCACTTGGCAGCCTCCACTATATTTCGACACTTGATGGAGGATGAACTTGCACCCTGCTCCAACTCTGCTACTATGACCAAGGTATTGCTAGAACCAAGACTGCAGTGCTCGACAAAAAATTTAAGTCCAATGTAGAGTAAAAATTTTACTCTATAATATAAATTCTCATCATGACTCACACTTGTCACTTTTATCTTCCATTTATTACCATGCCTTCTTTCTTGTACTCTAGGAGCCTGATTAAACCTATTCTGACTTATAGACCTTTACTTGTAGAACCTAGCAATGTGTCCTATTTGTTCACAATTGTAGCATAGCTAACCCCTTGATGGAAACATATTTTGAATTAATGTGTTTGGATATAAAATTTCAATATGTCCTTTGTGATGACAAACAAAACAATCTCCCCTTTTGGAAGAGGACTCATCTTGTCTAATATTATGTGGAGAATGGTTTGCAAATTGTCCCACATCAAGATATTTAAAGCATTTAATATTCCTTACACCTTTAGACTGATGACTCCCATCATAGTCCCATGTTAAATAATTTCTAATAGGTATCTTGCATTTTCTATACTTATGCCAAAAGTGTTTACATGTGAAATAGTAACCATTGAATCTAGCATACCTCATAGCATTTGCTTGTTTGATCTAATTTGTCTTCATTCTACCAACACCTTCAGTCCTTGTATGATAAATTGTGTTCAAAATATGATGTCCTTTTTCATAATAGTCTTCATCTTGTCTTGACATAAATTCTTTTATTCTTATTCATATCCAAGACTAGTTCTATCACTAACATGCTTTTGACCACTTACAATATTGTCTATATCACATGAGTGTTTTTCAATTCTCAGAAATGTCTTCACCTTACTATCACATTCATCTAATTCATGTTTAAAATATACAATATTGAATGCATACCTTAAGCATTATTATTTTTTGGATATGAGACTTTCAGACATAGATTCTAACATAGAATTAAGAAACATGACAACACCTTCATGCTCCCTAGAATCTTCAACCAATATAGCCTCAAACACATTGAATTGTTCATCATAGTATTTGAGTTAGGAATTCATATTCTTATTGATATTATTATCAATCATTATTTCTTTAAGTGTATTTATTAATGTAGTCTCATAGTCCATCTCATCTGCACTATCATCTAAATAATTCCAAGTAGACTCCTTTTGATTTGAGTAAATTCCTTCCTTAACCATGAACAAGGATTCATATTCTTCCAGACCATCATTTTCATGATCATATTTTGAGTCATTATCTTCATTCTCATTTGATGAGCTACAATAGTATTCGGTGTAGAGACTCTTCTTGTTCTTGAAGGACTTCTTCTTATTGTTATACTTTATAAATCCTTTCTTTCTATATGTCTTCTTGTCTTCATCTTGTCCTTTACCATGTTCTTCATCATTATTATTCCCATGCTTATAACGGAACTTATGAGAAAAATATCCTATCTCTCCATAGTTAAAACATTTTAAGGATACTTTAACCTTATACTTTCTTGAGCCAGTGTTTAATTTCTTAGAAATTAAAGCAATTAGTTAATCCTCATTAATATAAGATATGTCATCCTCTTTGGTTTTCTTACCTTAGAATTTCTTCATAGGTTTCATCTCTATATTGAATGTAGATTCCTTTTTTAGAGGTATATCATCATTTTATTTCATATCATATGCAGTAAGGGTGCCATGTAATTGATCCATCTTCAACTAAGTAAGATTGTGACTCTCTTATATAGATAATAATTTGGGATCAAACTTGAGAGATAGAGACCTTAATACCTTTTATATTATATTAGCCTCTTAAATATTCTCTCCAATACCTCTGATGATGTTCTTACTCTTATCAAATATCTAAAGAAAGAATGATATAGAATTTTATTCCTTCATCTTGATACTTTCAAATTGCCTTTTCTGAGTTTACAACTTAGCAAGCTTGACCTTTAAATCTCCTTAAAAAATGATCTATATTTTGTCTCATATCTCTTGAGTAGATTTACAATGGATTACCTTGGTGTATTTAGTCTCTAAAAGACCACAGGTGATAGCATTCATTACCTTGGAATTATTCTCGAATAACTTATTATCTATAACAATAGATGGAGGAGTAATATAAGCAACATAATAATCTAGAATAGATTATCATAAGTCAAACCCTAGGGACATAATGTATGACCTCATCTTTAAACTCTAAAAATCATAATTGGATCCACTAAACATTGGTTTTGGATTAGTAGAGAAACCTCCTTAATGACTACCCATATTGTACCTTGGATCACATTCAAGATGTTAATCCTTTACCAAAGGACCTGCTCTGATACCAATTGTTAGAGGTAAAATCACTAAGATGGGGGAGGGACAAATCAATGAGCCCAAATAATTCAAATTCAATTCTAATCTTTAAAAACACTTAATCAGTTATCACAATAATTCATGAAGCATACACATCATTCATAGGAATGATCAAAAGAGACAATGCAAGATCAATCACATAACACATGACAAACATGGGAAACCCTTTTGGGGAATCAAACCCAATGAAACCTTTAATTGGACTTATATCCTACAGTAAAAATATTAAATTTAGACCATATATAAATGATAAAGGAACTACAATCCCAAAACATGTTTCCACACTTGTCTTGTTGAACTACAATAACAACTAGACCTTTTTGTAATTTTCACCTTGAAATGGGAATGAAACCACCTTAGATGTTAAGATTTGATAATAAAACCTATAAACACATCTATATTTTCACTAATTTCTTCAACACCTAATGATGGACCTATGATTATCATGCTTCACCTTCACTCATACTCAAATAGCAAGATCACAATTCTCCTAACAAAATTATGACCAATAGATCATATAAATAGTCCTAAAAATGATCTAATAATTAAATGATACATAGGGAACTATACCCCTCAATAATTCCATAACCCTTACACAATCCTCTCTCAAATCTCTCCGAAGTCTCTCACTTATAAGTCAAGAAACCATCATATTTGGTTCCACTATTTATATAACATACCTAATATTCGACAACTTGGTTAGCCATTAGACATGCCTTAGCCACTAAGGAACCTGTAATAAATATACATGGCTAAAAAAATCTTCATAGGTTGGCCATAACATCTATGGGTCACCATTAAGTAGCTACACCTTTTTAAAAAGACCTTTTAGCTCTTGTAGGTCTCAAATGAACCCATTCACTCCTTTAACACTTCATCAATAAAAAATAAATAAATAAATATAAAAAATATGGACCCATTCCATATTATCTATATGTCTCCCTTAAGTAAAGAAAAACAATATATAACCCTTTTATTTAAGTACAATTAGCTCAAACAACATTTTTTTTCACACATTCATTATGAACAAACACACAGTCACATTTTAAACCTTTGTTCATACTGCATACAATTGGTTAAATCATAAAAATTCACATGGAACATCCTCATGGATTATAAAACACTCTTAAAAATATAATTTAACATGAAACATCAAAATAAGATCTACGTAAGCTCAATTACTTTTCTTAGGTCAATTGAAAAATAAACATGAAGCCACAGTCAACTATGAAGCTCAATATATTTGCCTTCAAACACTTCTATATCTTTGAGATAGTTACATTATATGATCCATGGAGTCCTATTCATGTTTTAGTTGTACATAATGAGAAAAATCATCTTCTATCAAAATATTTGGACAAATTACTATGCACTAGTTTTTCCCTTAGCAAATTCAAATATTCAAATGGCAACGGTCATAGTTAAACCTAGAACACAATGTTCACATTTTCTGTCCTCTTATCTCAGATTAAAACATGAAACATAACTTTTATTTTATATTTAACACATAGTCACCAATTATCAAACATTAAACCTCTATCACTTTGACCTTATCTCGTGCATTCTAACAATGTTGACTCAATACACATTGTCAATCTATGTGGATGAACCAAGCCTTTAAATATAAATGATCACCATTCAATCAATATATACAAACACCCAATCATTATTAGATAATTATAAATTAAATTTTATTTTTCACATAATATGTTACACTTATTTACATCTCACTCAACATGTGCCATTGATCTTGATCCGTATGATCACCCATACACCATTGGATCTTCATTTGGTCCTAAACTTTAACTCTCTTAACCTATGAAAATTTTAACCCATTTGACTCTGTCCACACCATTATATCTATAATTATTAAATATCATGTACCATTGGATCTCCACTATGTCTATATCGTTAACATTATGTAAATTTACTATGTATGGGGACTAACTGCAATATGTCTGGAAAGCCTACTTTGCACAGATATATATTTTGCCTCAATCAATCTCATGACCTCACATTTACACCATATGAAAACCTTTAAAAGATAAATATAACCATGTTAAAACTACTACTGAAACATTCACATTTAAAAGATATAATGCCATTAAAATGCCTTTTCAAAATCTTCTATCATAGAGCTAACTATGCTTAAAACTTGCCTGAAAGATGAACTTTGCACATGCATATATTTTGATGCGCCTCAAAGCATGATTTGAAATTTAGTGAAAATAAACTAATCTCAAATATAAAAAAACCCATATGATCACCTTTTCTTGAAATATCTACGTGTGTTAGATATTCTAACATCAAAATGCTTACTCTACTCTTCTTGCCACATTGCAAATTTGGCTAAGTATGGGAAATTATTGAAATATGTTTGAGTAGCCAACTTTGCACCTTCATATCTTAGACAATGATTTAAAAAAAAATGATGTTTGGAGCATAATAACTAGGCAATCATGTGATCACAACCATATAACCAACTCCCCTCGACTCATTTAGACATGGCAATTATGACATTATCAAATTGCTTACTCAGATTTTCTACCACTAGACCCAAACTATCTAGATGAAAACTATGGACTAATAGATTAATTCAACTTGTTCACATAGTCTCTTAAAACTTATAAAACATATTAGGGAAATTTTTTAGATGCTCAATATTCCATTCTCAACCCTAAACATCTTTCACCATCTAAAATAGAAGATCAACCAATCATACTTCAAGCATATTAGGAGAAACACCTTTCACACATTATCATTATCACTTAAAATATCAATGCACTTCATCCACTAACTTTTCAACCTATATTAAATCACCATGTAAACATTTATATCTCTCCAAAACTATGACCTAGTGAAGACTAAGGGCTTAACTCAAACTTGGAGGACTAGATTGGGTACGAGAAGTTGATCTACTTATGTAGGTCAGTTGGGCATGAGCTCTCCACTTGTAGAAGGAGTGCCTAGAGCCATTAATAAATATGAAACATGAATGGATGTGATAACTATTTTTGTACTTATATATAATATTTATTAAATTTATTGTCTTGTAAACCAAATATTCAGCTTAAATTACTGAAAAGAGCTCAAATGCTAAATTTATAGAACTAGCATGCCACTTGTTGAGATGAATGGTTGAAAGTGGAGTGATAATTTCTCTAAAATATTAGGTTGGTCATGGTTGATCAAGGTTTTATCAAGGAAATATTTCCTTTGGGATACATTATTGTAGACCTTGGTGAAGGTAATGTTGAACTATTATGCGTATGCAACTATTTTGTTACAACTATAAATATTAGTTTGATTCATCAAATTATTCCATGGTGAGATCAAAAACATAAAAAAACATGTAAGACATTGATATATTTTATATATATTTTAATTAATGTCAAGGGGCTTCTCCTTTCTTCCTTTTCCTAGTTCTAATAGAACTTGTTATAGACAAACTGATAATTTTATATAGTTATAATTAATTGATTATTGGGGTAAGTAATTGTAAGTTCTTGCTTGGATTATCTGTTTATATACATTAATGGTAGAAGCAATTCAAAAAATTTATGTAATGTGTCTAAGACTTGGGGAACACTATTTTTTCCCAAAGTAGTAGACTTATAAATAAATATAGGGTAGGTGTTTTTTTTTCTAAATTATGATATGATTGGTTGATTGTAACCATTATCTAACCTAAAAGTGAATAATTATTATGTATCCTAATAATAAGGTGATATAAAATATATGTAATTTATCTAATTAAGGCTTTAATTTCAAACAAACCTTTGGGCTCCTTCAATTTGAATGAAGCATCATGTGGTTTCATCACTCTAAAAGTCTAGATGTTATTAAGTGTGTATGTTTTGTTACCATGGTGATGTATTTTTATCTTGGATATGTTTCAATTCCAAAAGGATGTTATCATGATAATGGATATTTTTTACATCCATGAAGATGTTTAAATGATCTTGGGATAATTTTTCACATCTATGAAGATGTTTGATATGATTGGATAAATTTTACATCCGCGAGGATTTACTTTGTGAATTTAAAATGAATCTAATGGTTATGGGAAACTATAATTCCCATGATGATAATAATTATATTCACTTAAAGATTTGGTTAAGTTCACCCTTTCCTGAGATTATGTTTCATTGAAGCAAGCATTTATAGTCAACATTAAACTTGTTGAAATAAGTCATTTGGAAGAATAGTGATAGAACCTTATTGTTGAAATGTAAAATCTATCCTTGGTGATCATTGATAACTTTCATTGGAGAGACATATTATGTTGTTGATGTATAATATTATTTGGATGTCTAAGGATGTAAATTAATCTTGGAGGGCCTAGTGGGTTGAATGTGACTTACTTTCTTGGGAAAGTGAGAAAGTTTTGGGGATCTCTCATTATTAATAGGTAACATGAGCCATATAATCCATGAAGTGTGAATATTGTTGGTAACTTCTTGAGACTCATGAATATAGATTAATGGGATTTGGTGGAACACACATTTCCTTTAAATAAGATGTTGATGAACTCAATATCCTTGAAAATTGAGAATGATGTTATATGATGGCATTTAGACATCAGGTAGACCAATGACAATCAAGAACCCTAGTGATTCATTTACCAGTGTGTTTAATTGGGGTGATGTGAAAATAATTTGGCATAAATGATCAAACCTCTGGATCACCTTGTGTGACATAGTATTGAGCTTCCTTTAGTGCATGTAAAACTATTGTATGTTGTGTAAACACTCTAATTTTTACTGATTATATTCAACCATGTAAACTTGTAACTTCTTTATTTTGTATGAATGTAGTTAAATTATGAACTTCCACAATCACAACCTAATATTAGCATTGTTATATATAAAATTTCATGATCTAATTATGGGACCTGTTGATATGATGTTAAACCCCCTTGTGATGAGGTTTCCCTTTTTAGAATCAAACTCTATTAGCTAAAATTTACAAAGGTATTGTGATTGTATTGTGTGGTGTGATCCTGGACCACTACTCTGGCAATGAAATTTGATGAAAGTATGAGGTTAAGGTGAATAAAATACTATATCCATGATTATTATACCAAGTATGGTCTAGTGAGTCGAGTCTCACGTAGGATGAAAACCCACTTATCCTTTTTATATGGATTAGCCACAGATTGACCATGCGATATTCATGCATAATGGTCATCTCTTGGATTAAGTGTTATTCTAACCACCCCTTAGAGGTTGTTGTAAAAATAACCTTGTGAAATTC
>JARHVA010009437.1:5000-10000 GCA_037957365.1 Torreya grandis | reverse complement strand
CATTTTTCTAGCACATTTGTTTCACCCTTTTCGGTGTAGGGGATTATGATATAGTTGGATTTTCCTTTTGTGAATTAATTATTTGATTATCTTTATCACTTACTCATGTTTTGTGTTCCCCAATGATAACCAAAGATATAATTAGGGTTGATTAAGAAAAAATTATTAATTTTATTTGTATTTCATTAATGTTTCAATTTGATATATTTATTAGAGGCTGCACTATTTCTAGGCTTAGTATCTATATAGTAGTACAATTGTTTTCTTTATGCATATGGACATTGAATTGTACATATTATATAACTACCATTATAGGGAAGATTGTTCAAATAACTTATATCAATGTCAATCAATTGCCATTGAGAATTGGAGTTGTGGACTCTTGTATGCAAATAATATTTATGCATGTACGACATTGTCCATATTATACTTATAATAGATAACGTTTTTATATCACACTTTTAATTTTTCAAAACTAAATGAAACCTCATTGATTTAAAGTAAGGATATCCTAGTTATCTATAATTAAAGTTTATATTAACACATGGATATAGATATATATGTATTAATATTACTCTCCTAGCATCATGTTATTAATTCATCTTTGTGAAGTTGTTATGGTGCCCTTTTTCCTAGTGGTCTTAGATATGAGGTGCATGAGATATTATTTTATATATGTATTAATGATATTAATCATGTGAACACTTATTTCTTAAGTAATTAACTTTGGAGAGTTGATTTTATGTATATGTATAAGAGTGTTGGCTATGCCAAGATATTCTAGAAAGTGTTATAAATGTTATTATAGCTGCATTATGTTGTGGTATTATGGCAAACTTTTAATCAAGATAATATTTTAACTATTCATTTTTGTATATTTGTTTTAGATTAGCCTCAAAGTGATGTTATTATCACTCACAACCACTCATTATTAATAGATGGAGATCCAATCATATTTTGTTTGTTAGCTCATACATGGAAGGTTTTAGACAATTAAGAAATTAATAAATGAATTATTATTGACTTGTGAATGTATGAAATCAAACATGGTAAAGTGGTTGCTAACGAGACTTTTGGGTTCAAGATTCAAAGTTCAACGTGTTATCTAATTTTGACAAATTTCTATTTTTGGATGCATGGTTGACCATTTACAATCAAAATGCAAGGAGGGAGTTGGATGTTTATAACTATATCCCATAGATGGAATATTTCATGATGTTTCAATTGGTCTAATAGATAAATTTGTCATTTTATAAGTTATTACTCTTAATGGTTAAATATTATACTTGTTCTTAATTTAAGAAGTTGAAAAGAACCATTAGTGAAAGGGCCCTATCGTCATGGATTTATTTATACAATCCTTTCCTGGTAGCACTATTATTGGTGGCTCATTATTATAATTTCTATGCATTTTACATTGGGTAATAGACCCAAGTGGATGAGTTTTTTCTTATATAATAGGAATGTTAATTATGTTATTTTTCTTTTCAACATTTGTATTATTACATGGTGAACATGGATAATCCATATTGGCAATTAGGAATGTGGTTATCTAATTTTCATGATAATTGCTTTCCATATGTGTAAATATATGTGATATGATGGAAATATCCAAGCAAAATAATATGGATGCAATGACCCTAAGGACTATGGATCATAATAAAATGATCTAAAGGGGTAGAACCATAGCTAGTATTTGATTATGAGATCATAAGGTTATATTTTTTTTATAGTTTTATGTTGCATCACCTTGATAGTGATTCAATGATAGTTACTTGTTGATATGAAAATATAGTAAGTATTGTATAAGAAAATGTATGGTATGATGATATCTTGGTTATTCTTTTATGATTTGTCATGATTATTGTGGCACTCCCTTATCATCAAATTTATATGTTAATAAATGGCTAGTATGATAATTATATACCATGTTAAATATTATCTTTTGGGTATTTAACATTGTCTACTAGACTAAAGTAGACACTAATTGTTACATTAAGGATACCCAAGGCATAAATAAAACCTTATAACTTTATGAGTTGCCAAGTCATAGCTGTATAGGGTAATTAGATACTCAAATTGAGTGGATGATCCCTAGGTGGTTCAATGGGGAAAATAAGTTCCTTTTCTAAGTGACATCTATTAATCTTCATGATATCTAATTTTTATTCATTTTTTTTTTTTCCCACCAAAAATAGAATTCAAATATTTGAATACTAGTAATTATAATGTGTGGGATTTTTGGCATAGTTAAACAAAAAAATAGAGGTTAAGTGTTTAATATATTATAAAAAGGTTTTATTACAAATTTAAGTCACATTATTAATCTTTCATAAAAGTTTGGTTAGTTTATACTTGTTATTATTGCTAAGGGAAACCAAGAACCATTTAAACAATTATAAATTCATACTAATTTATATATATTGGTGTTTTGAATAGTTGTTGAGAGTTATTATTTCAAGGAAGAGATGTGATGAGCTCAAGGAATATTTACTGGAACCTCCAATTTTAGGTAGATAGATTTTCATACTATGATAATTTGTACATTTTTGTGTTTTTGAATCAAATAAGCAAATTGAGTTGCCATGTAAGAATGATAAATCTATGTATGCATGAAATAGAAGAATGGACAAGTTTTGAATGTTGTGTTGGATAATGATTTTTAATAGATCATAAAATAAATTTATTATTATTTCCAAATAGAATTCTCATTAGATAAATCTCTACCTATTCATAATATATTATGATTTTATGAGGAGATTGAATGTCCACTATTTGAGAAGCAAGATTTACAATGGGACACAAAGTCAGTACACATATCGTTGAGTATCTATTATCCATGTTGATGTTTAAATTAATACAAAGGTTTTTATATATTATTTTGGGTTGTGAACATACATATTGATAAGGAATTAAAACTAGGCCTGTAAGTAACTTTGAATAAATACATAGTTAGAAGGAAACCTTGCAAATATTACAATAGGGGTGTAAGGAGGACATTCAAGAGTTACAAGAGTTTCCTAATAATTTTGAGGGAACCATTCAGAGACCATAAAATATTGATGGAGACTTTAATTTTTTTTTAGAACAAAATATCTCAAGGTTGACATACTCAGACCTTGTAATGTTGTCTTTTAATCAAGAGATAAATTGTGTAAAAGAATAAACAATAAGAAGAATTTAATAAGGTTGTTTATGACCTATGAAAATTTTTAAAGTATTTTTAACCAGTTAATAATGATTATTAGTGTTTTATAAAGTTGTGTTTAAAACCTATTTCATTATATAATCCATTCCATCCTACACAAACTATGTTAAAACCTACGGTCAAACATAGAACCAACTAGAAAAGTGTTACAAAGGAGAGTAAAAGGTTTCCCGAGGGTTGTAAAAGGTATTAAAGGTTAAATTATAAATTTAATATCTTTTAAAGTTTCATTAAAATCCTTGAAATTCTTGAAATATGATTAAAACCCTTCTCAGGCCTGATAGTCACTATTAACCCTATTTCTAGTGTTTCAAGTAAGAAAGTTGGTTTCTAGGAAATGTAACCATGGAAAAATATATATTTTTTGTGAAAATAAGGTAAAATGTGTGATTTAATATATTTTCAAAGTTTTATATGTATTATGTTCTTATAATTATGGTGGAGACCATAAGTTTGTATAAATAAGGAACAAAGGCTTAAAAGGCCTAGACAAAGAATAAAAGTAGTCTAGAAAAGTGGTCTAAAGGAAAAGTTAAAGTAGGAGATTTTATATAAAATAATAAGGTGAGAAAGGGTTATTTAAAATGTAATAATTTTATAATATTCCTCTGTATTGTTCCATACAAGATAAAAGAGCCATAAAAAAGGCTACAAGGAGAGACTATGAAGGTAATCAAGGAAAAGGGATATGCAACAAGCATTGTGGGAAAGGTTTTAAATTAAATGGGATAATAGATAAGATCTATTGATAAATTTTTTTTTAAGAGAACATGTAGAGATACAAGGAAAAATCTAGAATGAATGTTAAGTCAGCGATTGAGTCTAGAAGGGTAATATAAAGACTCAGTATGAGAAAAAGAAATTAAGAGTGAGAGAATAAGTAGAGATTGAAATTTAGAGGAGAATAATTTAGGTCTATATTGGAGATAAATAATTTCACTAAGAAGGAGACAATGATTTTTAAGAGACAAAAAAATTTGAAATCCAATGTTAAGAAGCAATAAAGACCAAGGAAGGATTAGAGCTAACAGATAGAAGCATAGGTAACTAGAGGTGCATGAGATCATTGTTGTCATCAGTGAATAACATATAGATGATAATATATACATTAGTAAGGTTCAAAGGTTATTAGGTTGAACAATATATCATCATCTGGGAAATCTTTTCTCTATGGAATCCTATAGTGATGTTCATACATACGTGTCTATATGACCCAATCAATTTATGGGTTATCTAATCACCTTGTTCAGACTCATGATGATTCATCATGAATTTTGAATTTATTTAGTTAGATCTATACTCAATTTTATTATGTACTTTATTAATAATCCCAAATTTTTTGGTGGTTATTTCTTTAATGTGAATAACCTATACATAGTCCAATTAACTAATGATATGAATTACATGTGTATAATTATGTATGGAGTTTAAAATCATGCTAGGAAGATTAAATTATATGAAAATATGGTTAAAATATCAAACCATCCATTATATGCAAAACAATTTATTAACTCCCCCAAAAAATTCAAAATGCAAATGATGACATGTCTCATAGAGGCTCATCTTGATCTCATAAAACCTTGCATGTGTGGAATTGTTTTTAATACCTATAAAAACCCATGTAAAACTCACCATTATTCAACGAGCTTCAAACTACATTAAACTGGTTTAAAACATGAGCCTTTGGGGTTAACTAGCTATTATCAATTGGCTATCCTTTTAGTGATGGTTCATACATCTCATACCCTTAAATACTAAAATATTACCATGAATTTTAATCCCGTGAGGTTTC
>JARHVA010009436.1:275000-310000 GCA_037957365.1 Torreya grandis | reverse complement strand
TGTTTATTTACTACATCGGGGGCATAATTTTCCCTTATCTTACTTTTCCACTTAGGAAAATTACAGCCTTTTATATCTTCTCTCTCTCTCTCTCTCTCTCTATATATATATATATATATATATATATATATATATACATATATATATATATGTATATATACATATACATATATATACATATATATATATGTATATATACATATACATATATGTATATATATGTATATGTATATATATATATATATATGTTTATATATACATATATATGTATGTATATATATACCTATATATATATAGGTATATATATATATATGTATGTATGTATGTATGTATATGTATATATGTATATATATATATATATATATATATATATATATATATATATATATATATATATATGTATATGTATATGTGTATATATATATATGTGTGTGTATATATATGTGTGTGTGTACACACACAAACACATTGTACACCTTGTTGTTGAGATTTACATGATGACAGTTTATGATGGTTGCATACATATGATTAATACATTTTTTCAAGAATTTTTCAAAGCTTGAACTATATATATTTTATAAAAAATGATGTATTTAGTATTTATATTTTAATACACATGATTACAACATAATTTTTATTGAGATTTCCATGATGATAGTTTATTATGGTTGCATGCATATGATTAATACATTTTTTCATGAATTTTTCAAAGCTTCAACTATATATATTTTATAACAAAAGATGTATTTAGTATTTTTATTTTAGTACACATGATTAAAACATAATTTTTAAATCCCTTATGTTAAAATGTGGTCATATATATAGACATTTTGATATTAATAAAAATATTGATAAAGAACATTTTTAAGATTAATAAAAAAGGGGTTGAGAAAAATTTTGAGAAAATTTGAGTGAATTGAGAATACTATAAATTATCTATTTTTCTATTTATTTGATTAATAAATGTATTGGGTTGTTAAAAATCCATTATAAGTCCTAATTATTCCTAATATACTCTAAAAATTTATAATCAAAATAATAAGAATATAGTTTGGTTTTCAAGTTTCACCAAAATTAGTTCAAATATAAATAGGTGTAGTTATTCCTATGCTCACCTTTCAAAATATGTTTTTCAAAGTTACTATATTTCACATTGATATGACATTGAATAATTATTAAAATTGGTCATTTTTAAAAAAATATTTCATATTTATAAGAAACAAAAAACCAATGTGGATGAAGCCTATTTCAAGCATTTATTCATCCATCCTTCCCTAATCAAGTCTAGGTATGCACTTCAATTATTTATTTTGTATACTTTCATGCATGTTATTAGGAACCCAATGTCCTAACCATGTATTTTTATTTTTATTTATAATATTTTTATTTAAATATTTTGTATGCCCATTTTTATGTAAGGCTAACCCATGAGTAATAAACATAAGAAATTGGGAGTGTTATAAGGGATTTTAGAAATAATCTCTGAATGGGAAAATGGGTATGGTAATAGACCTATATAGGGAGGACTATTCAAAAAAAACACATATAGATCAAAAAAATGTCAAGGAAAATAAAAATGAAGTAGGGTAGGACCCTCATGACTTAAGTATCTTGGATAATCTTGAAAAGGTTTGAGGAATAAAGACAGTTTATAGGAATACCAATATTAACTTGTTTCCAAAAACATGGGTAGATAGAGTATAAGGAAAGTTTAACCAAGGCACTCCAAAATATTTACCTTTAGAGATGGTAAATGATAAGAGTGATTTCAATTTGAAAATCCTTGACTAGGTCATGGACAAATATTCTTATAGGATGGATAACTCATTGATAGGAAAGTTTATGGGATTTAAGCCAAATACCAATGTTTTTAGAATTTCGGATAAAAGGAAATGGATACTCAAAGGGCATATCAAATTATATATTTTGAGTAAAGGATTAATTTTTATATGTTTTTCCAATTAAGAAGACTGCACCAAAATCATGTATGAGTATGATGGTCTATGGGTAAATCATGAATTTTTTAAAGGAAATGAAAGCCTATGTTTGATCTAGAGAAGGAAAATATTAATATTCTCCCTATTTGGATTAGAATTACAGGTCTTCTATTAGATTTTTTGGAGGAAAAAATAATTATGAGGATATAAAATACTTTTTTACAACTCATCTCCTTCAATTAAATTAATAAATCAAATAAAAGTCTAATATATGTCATGTTCTATGTGAATTTTTGGGTGGACAAAGACATATTGACCTATATCAATCTTTCCTCTAAGTATGGGGAATGGATTCAAGCTATAGAATATAAGAATTATTCAATTCTTTATAAAAATTTCCATAAACTAGGGTATACAAATAATACTTGTATAATGAGAAAGAAGGGGAAAATGAGATGGGTTAGACAACTATAGATTAAATCAATGAAGAAGAAGAAGAGAGTCGGTATGATAAATAGGTAAAACCATTAAATAATGAGTTAATGTAAATATAAATACAAAAAATATTTTGAACTTAAAGTATAAGAGGATAAGACCATCCATGTTAGTAAAGTACAAGAGGAAGAACCAAATATTGAATCATAGAAACTAGACCTTTCTAAACAGGGACTAGTAGAAGATACTAAAACAAAGAAAACATAGGACTTGAAGGAAGGAAAGATACATTATAAAGGTAATAATTTTAATATAATTAATCCTTATTTATTATTTATAAATTTTAAATTGAATATTATTAAGGAGATTCCAAAAAAAACTTAATTCGGGGTATCAAATTTAGATTATGAGAATGATTTTTTTTGAGAAAGTGGTCCCTTAATCACTGGAAAGATATATATAAATTCATATGACTACCCATGCTAATTTTTTAATTTAATTTTTAATTAATCATGTATATACTATTACTACATATATATATATATATAGGTATATAGGTATAAAATCTAAAAGAGGAAGGCCAAATCACAAGGAGATTAAGAGCATAAAAATAACCAAAGAAGTGGGAAATGAGAATAAAATCACGTTGGAATTAAGTGGGTCTAAGGGGCCCTCTAAACCTTGAAAATTAATATTATCTCTTATAACACTATATGAATAAATAGTCTTAATAAGCATATATTAATCAAAGATGGTAGAAAGAACCATAAACCTAGTTTCCTTTCTATTCCAAAAACCAAGATGTTGGAAAAAAACCTTAGTTGATATTATATTTAAATAGAACAAATATTTTATTTATGAATTCAAATATATTTGTGTTTTGAGATATTTAGATACATTTTTTTATCCACAAGTGTTTAATGCAGATATTTTGGTTAATGGTAGTCATCACTTAGATATCTTATTTAAACATAAATAAGACAAGTCTATTTGGATTCTTTCAAGCTTTTATGATCCTAACTCTTATCCTAGGATAATTAACCTTTGAAATGGGATAATAAGATTAAGAAAATCATGTAAGGATTTTAAGTGGATGGTAGTGGATGACTTCAAAACTCATCCCACTCTCTCAAAAAAGAATGGGGCAATTTAGGAATGTACTCAAAGTATGAAATATTTGGCTAATTTCATTTCAAATTGTGGTCTCATGAATATTGAATTAAGATGGTATGGTTACATTTGGAATATTAAAATATAATCACATTCAGGTCATGATTAATATATTTATGATTTCTATTGACTAGATCCTAAATGATAATTGTTGTCTTTCTTCCTTACCAAGAAATAGATCTGATCATAATCCTCTTCTCTTGAATATTGAAATGTTTAAGAAGAAATACAAAACTCATTTTAGATTTGAATTTATGTGGCTTCAACACCAAAATCTAGAGGATAAAATTAAATAATGGTGGAATTTGTAAATCAAAGGTGCACCTATGTATAAACTCATCAAGAAATCAAAGTAGGTAAAATATAACCTTAAATTTTAGAACAAGGACAATTTTGGAAATATCTTTGAGAAAAAGAAAAAGATTTTAAAGGAGTTGAATGATCTATAAAAATAAATTTAACTAAATTTTATGAATCATGAATCTTTTTTTAAATAAAAATTTATGTTAAGTGATTACCATTCTATCTTATCTAAAGAAGAAAAAAATTGTAAATAAAAACCAAGATCTTTATGGCTATCCAAAAGTGATAGAAATACTATTTTTTCACATACTGACTGTCAAACATAGAATTTATAATAGAATTACAAATATTACCAAATAGGATGGCAATTCAAGTTTAAATTTTGAATATATTAATGAAGAGGCTATTTTATATTTTAAGAATCCTCTCTTTGGCATGGTATATGGTGATGTTGAAATTCAAAATTCAATCTTGGATTCCATTTCTAGAGTTCTAAATTAGATTGATAATAACACTCTTGAATATTTATTATCTCCAAAAGAAGTAAAGTTTGTTATTTTCCTTGAGTAGTGACAAGGCTCAAGGTCTAGATGGATTCCCTTCTGCATGTTTTTAGCATTTGTGGCAAATACTTCAATAATATGTTTTCAATGTTGCTAATGAATTATTCACCTCTGGTAAAATTATTAAAAAATGAATAATACTTTCTTGGTCCTAATATTGAAAAAATAAGGAGCCAAATATTTTAATAATTTTAGGATGATAAGCATTTTTAATATTTTTTATAATCTCTTTACCAAAATCATAGAAATAAGGATTTAACCTTTGTCACCTTCCATTATCTCTTAGCTTCAAGGAGGTTTTACTCAGAATAAGAAGATTTAATATGGTATCATTGATGTTCATGAAGTAATTCATACTCTATAAAAGGGGGAAAAGTAATATATGATTCTAAAACTTAATCAAAATAAACCATATGAGAGATTTTCATGGAGCTTCATAGATAAGATTTTAGAAAATTTTAAATTTAGTATTATATTTAGAAAGATAATTAATATATTTATTTCTTATCATATGTTCTCGATGATGATGAATGGATATTCATAAATATTTTTTTTCTTTAAAAAGAATAATATGGTAAGGATATCATTTATATCCTTATTTGTTTATTATAATGGCTGAATCCATGGGAAATTTTTTTATTTAACTCTTGATAGGGTAAAATAAAAGGTATTAAATTATATTTACACTTAGATCCAATTACTCATAAATAATTTGTTGATGACATGTATATCCTAGGAGAAGCATCATTTAATGAAGCCAAAGAGATAAGAGATATTTTTAAGAACTATGAGGATTTTTATGGCTAAAAAATTGACTTTGAGAAAAGCTCTCATTGTTATCAACACTCCTTTACTCAAACAACATATAATCCTAGGTTCCCAAATAAAGTAATTTCCCATAATTCTACTTAAGGATTCCTTTTTTATCATAAGAATAAGTCCCTCTATTTGGAATCCACTCATTGAAATATTCTTAAAAAACTTGTTGGTTGGAAGGGAAATGTTTTCAACTGGGGAGGGAAGCTCCAAATTATCAAAAGCATGTTTCAAAATATCCTAGTTTATCTTGTCATTTTTAAATATGATTAGAGGAAATGTGGACAAGACTAAAAAAATCCAATGAATATTCCTTTAGTATGGTATAAAATTATAAATATATATATATATATATATATATATATATATATATATATATATATATATATATATATATATATATATATATATATATATATATATATATATATATATATATATATATATATATAATCCTTGGTTGCATGGGATCTATTTTTCTTGTCAAAACATTATGGAGGTTTGGGGATTCATATGATGAAAATAAAAAATCCATTATTTCTAAGATAAAATGGATATTCCTGAATGAAAATAATCTTTGGACTAATATTATTAATGATATATATTTAAATACATTATATGTTAAAAGATTATTGTCTATTGATTCCCTTCCTTTCGACTCACAGTTATGGAGATTTTTGGATGATAGCAATAATATTATCTAAAAAGGGTGAAAATGGAATGTGTGAAATGGTGAAAAATATTATTTTTGGGATGCCACTTAGATTCTTGATCACTCTCTTAGAAATATAAGCCTTTGGGACAAAATATACCCCCATTTTAAGAGATAAATGGGAGAACGAGTAACTATTTTAAATAATCCCCTTTAAGTAAAAAATGGAAATACTTTTTTATTAACTCCAATATTCAAGAATACCTTAACATTGTCTCTAATTTGAATGATTTCCTTAAAGGTGTTCATATTAATCAACTAGATAGAGAAGATGAATTTATTTGGGTTGAGACTAGTGATGGCTGGTATAAAGTAAAATCTACTTATAAGATAAATTTAAATGGTAAATAGGATGGGTTACTGATGTAAATATCTCATCACTCTTTTTTCCTTCTATAACTATGATACCTACAATCAACATTTCTTGCATTTAAACTTCTGAATCTTTTTTTGATCTCACTAGGTTTTAGATCAATCTCATACATGATCCTATTCACTAATCATATTTAAATTATTTTTATATATGATTTTATGCCCTTAATATATCTCATATTCATTAATACATCTTATTATATTCATTTTTATCTCTTACAATCTCTCTTGACTATCTCCTCTTTGAGTTCCACTCTCTCTCTCTCTTAGTTCTTGAAGCTCCAAACTCTTAATTACACTTTTATACTTCTTAGATACATATTTTTGCCTTATATAAGATTATTTTATCATAAATTACTTGTATCACCTTAATCCCAATCCTCATTCTATCACTAAGCTCTCTTATGCAACTCTACTCATTTTCATACCTTCCTTATAGCCTTTTTTAGGCTTTTTCCATCTACACAGATAGTTAATATTGAATATTGAGAATATAAGGACATTTTATAGCACCCTCTATCATTTTATATCTCTCCATGAAGTTTAATTGACCAAATCGCCTCCTAGATACCCTTTCTAGACCTAGCTTAGACCTAATTAGGCCTATTTAGCCCTTCTTTGTACACAATCACCTATTACCATATTGTATTATATTTTAAAACTTCAAAACCTCACTAACATTATTTTTCACCATTAATTACATGTGTTTACAAACTTTCAAGATATTTTTATAGTTAAAACTTGAGTTATACAAGATTATTTCTAAAAACCCTAGGTCTAGGACTATGGCAATCCTGTATGGGTCAAAACATATCAATATTAAATATATTGAATATTTTACCTATGAAAAAAATTTAAATACCTTAAATATATATTTGATATCCTTAGTTAACTTATATAATCACAAAATGATCTCCACCAACCTATAAACTCCTCTAATTCTTCACTTTGATAGAATATTATTTTTTTATAGGGTTACTATCATTAAAATTGTGTTTACTCTCTCCACACACCACCAAACACCTCCAATCATTCATAAACAACCTATACCATCTCCCTTGGAAAATTCAAGACATTTGGCTAGTTACTAACAAAGATAATCCATTATGGCTTCTCTTTAAACCCTACATATAGGCAGAGGGCTATAAAGGACTCATTTTATTATTAAGACATTTCAAGAATCTCTTTATCCTTCTTAAGATCTATCTATCACAACACAAATCTTTCAAATTCTTTTTTTACTTAACTATTTTCTTAAAATATTGAAACTTACTTTTTTCCTTTCTTTCCTGTGAATGTCAACTCAAAAATATAGAATGTAGAGGTTGTTCAGGTTGTTAATCACTATTAATATCCACTCATAATAATATTATGATTTTATACATTCAAAACACCTTCAATTTTATTTATCCATACATTCTTTCATAGGAATAAACTCCATTATTAGTGAATATTCAACCTTTTTGCCTGTCACCTCTCAATCTATAACACAATCCTATTTTTTTCATATGGATTAACTCTCAAGAACACATCACTTCATTATCAAACTTTAAGATATAATCATAAAATATTGAATATGAGTGTATAAAAACAAAAGACTCATTATTTATTTCATTTTTATATAAATATTTACATAAAATAGTCCAAGGTCCTACCTTGTCCTTCATGGAGAGTCCCAACTCTTCCTTCTTTGTCTCATTTATTACTTTCTACCTTGAACCGCCTACTACACTAAATCTCTGTACCACTTCTACTCACTTTATTTTACCAAAACTCATTACATATTTCATACACACATGATAAACTACCTTCTTAATAACTAAATTTTATGACAACTACTTTGACATGGTGATTACATTCATAACTCTTAGTCTTTGTCATTTTCCTCATGAAATGTACATAAAAAACCTTATTAAACCCACCTATAATTAATTATATACTCTTACATTCATTTACTAACATGACACTTCTTGTCATTTCACTAAAGTACTCCTAAGTACACTAACATAATTCAAATTTTCAAATTGGAGTTTTGGAAAAAATCTCCCAAGGCCAATAACATCTAATAATAAGCCACCTAATGACTCTAAAACCTTCCTAGGGTCCCTATAGGACTTCTAACACTAGACTAAACAAAAATGATAACAAAACACACTTAAATACATTAACTT
This sequence comes from Torreya grandis, assembly GCA_037957365.1. Classification (NCBI taxonomy): domain Eukaryota; kingdom Viridiplantae; phylum Streptophyta; class Pinopsida; order Cupressales; family Taxaceae; genus Torreya; species Torreya grandis. The sequence continues at coordinate 301,521 of JARHVA010009436.1, read as the reverse complement.
GTTTGATGTTCCTACATCAGTTCCATTGGTACAATATTTGCGACAAAGATCTTATCCAAAAGATAAATTACTTATTTTAGGTTTTTGTATAGAACAAGAAACTCACCATTTATAATTTAATGTAAAAAGATCTTCAAATTCTTAACAATTGTGTGTTTTTTGAGACTATTGGAGAATAAATGTCCCCCCTTCTAATCAACTTCCCTTTTGTTTACCAAATCATTAGAAGCATCCTCTTGATATTTGGAATATATTGGGTTTAGATATCATCTATTATAGATATGTAATTAAATGGAAACTTACTTTCAATAGTAAAAGCCTTAAAGATCTCTGGTAGTTGGTATTTGTTCGTGTTTTTTGGGGAGTTTGGTTGGAAATAAATATTCACATATTTTAGATTAAGATGTAAATTGAATTTAGAGTTTCCTTGAAAATCATATGTACCATCATTGATAATTTATTAGTTATTAAAAATAAAAATAAGGATTAAATTATATATTTTAAATGGAAAATAACTACAAATTAGAACCTTTCAAAGGAAGAAAAATTAGAGATGGTACACATATATATAGATATTAAATTCATAAAATGATCTTTTCCTTCCCTAAGATGGTGTAATATAAACTTTTATGGAGCTTCAAAATGTAACCTTTGATTGGCATGGGTTAGAGGAATACTTAGAGACAACAAAGGAGACTTACTAGTTTCCTATGTCATAAATATGATAACTCAATCCACTCATCTAATAGAAGGAAAAGATACACTATGGGGTATACAAGTAGAAAAAAATATTATATAAACTTATTTAATGATTTAAGGAGACTCTCTTAATATTATAAATTTATTAATGGAGAAAATACCTCTAAGTTGGACTATATTTTTTATTTCAGATGTTTTAAGTATCATTCAATCCTTCAAAGAGGTCTCGATAACCCATATTTACATATAATGAAATAAATTAGATGAATTTTTTTCCAACCAATGGGTTCATAATGATATTTTTAATAAAATTAAAGGAATTTAGGAGATACCTTTGAGGTTATCCATCAACTGCAAGAGGATAAACCTAAAGTGATCATTTGTAGAACTTGATGATGTTTGAGATAAAGGATCTAATGGGTAATATTCCAATAAAATCAAATTATGATATGGTAATTATATAAATATATAAAAATTTTAATTAAATTACCAATTTGTAGGAGTATCTTTAAGATACTATCTCCACCCATCAGTAATTTAACATATTGAATATTGTAATCATTGGCATTCATTATGAGTCAAACTAGTAAATAATTATTCTAGAAGGAAAGGTCCTAAATAATATACCAAACATGTCAAATTTAAGTTAATTTTGAGTAATAATATTGGAGTTAACAATTTCATATGAATACCATTAATTATTTTCCATGTGAGTTTAAGTGGCCTTAATGAATCCATGAGGAGCAAAACATTTCTAGTCATATCTCTCTCTCTTCCTACAAAATATGGGCTAGCATAAGCAAGATATTTATGAGGTTTGAATTTTCATGAATAATTTTATCCAATGGAGGAGATAAATGTAGATTGGAACATATGGTGCATAAAAAAGGAAAACATGTCACTATTTTAAAGATCCTCACATAGGGGGATGAAAAAATTCAGACATGATACTGAGTTATGACCCACATGTATCTCTAGAATTTGTAAAGTCATGGAATGTATACAAGGTATCAGTTATAGGAATTTATTTTAAGGTTTTTGAGAAGGGTATTTCATAGGTCACCAACTTGAGCATGGAAGGCATAAAAATATATGAACAAAAAGGGGAGAAAATAGAGAAAATCTCATCTTTTCAAGTTGGAAATGAGAAATGGATCAAATTTTAAGGGGGTTATCTCAAGTATTTCATATAAAATCCATGGTATGAGGTCCTACACCAATAAATGAGGCATGTCACTTTGTAATGTAGATATAATTTTTTTATGTTTCATCATTTTTCCTTTTTAAATCATTGTAGACACAAAAAAATTATTAATCTTTCCTTTTTTATATTCTGATGTCTATAGATAACTCTATTATAGATGTGCAACATAATAAGTTTTTTATCCCCATACATTGAGTTATTATATGTTTTATTTTCCACCATTCCAAATCCTATTCTTTTGACCCTTATCCCCAACCAAAAATCAACCTCATTAAGAGTATCTCTCTAAAAGCTTTTATGTAGCCTATTGTGGTTGTTGTTAAAAACCCTCCTATTAAGCCTAAATATTTGATGTATATTTCCATAATAATCACTCCCACAAATATTAGTCTTGTTAAAAGGACCTTTAAAATGATTTATTTTAAATATTTTCCCAAGCCTCAACTATAGAACTTGATCCTTTAGCTTTGGATGACCATTTGGACATTTTTGATACCCAATATCCTAGTGCCCCTTTGTCTATCCATAAATTTTTTTTGAAAAGGGAAAGTTTATTAAAATAATTGTGGGTAACCTAGAACCAGAACAAATCCTTGACTTTGTTATGATAAAATAAAAAATAAATACCACTGAGAATAATTAAGCCATGAAGAAAACTAGTCCTATGGAAAGGCAAATTACATTTCAAAAGGAATCCCTAAAATTTGTATTGAAGGAAAATGAGGATATTAAAAACAAAATCAATCAAATAATTCTACAAGGTCAAGGTAAATTTTATCATGGCAATCTAAATCTGAATAAGGAATCAAGGACCTTAACTAAAATAGTGGGGTCTTTAAAAATTAGAATGTCTTAGATGGAGGATAGAATGAATCAAATGGATAGTGAAAGGAAAAAAATCCAAAAAAACATAGACAAGTTGATTAAAATTAGCAGGTCTATAATAATAAATATTCTACGAGTATCACTCTTATGCATTATACCGTCAAATAAAAAAATGAAAAGAACCAAATCTAGTAAGAGGATAAGAATGAAAGAAAAAGGAAAGGCTATTGAAACCAAGTTGGTGAATTCTAACACTACAAATAACTACCACAACTTCAATATTAAGTAACGGGACATGGTTAAAGCTCTTATAAACCTTGGATTAGCTTAACCTATTCTAATTTGTTTCTTTGTTTTCTATTTTCTATAGTTTAGTTGGTTCTTAGTTTGTCTATACTATTTATGGGATTTTCACTTAGCCCTATTTTTTAAATATATTTCTTGATGATACTTTCTTGTCTATCCTTGTTGCTAAATTATATAAGGTTTGTGGAAATTACATAACCCATTTTTCCATCTCTAATAAAAAAAACATAGTTAATTAACTTGAATTCCTAAATTTTATGTAAGGTTAATATTTGAGTATTATGGTTAGGGTTGTAAGGATACTAGATTTATGGTTTTAATGTGTATATAGTGATGTTATTATGAAGGTAAAGGATAATCTATATATTTTTTAATTTAATCTTAGTTCTTAAGGGGTTAACCCTTTAAAGAGACCCATGATATATAAATATAAGAAAGGTTTTTAATTATTTATTAGTTCATTGAGTCATAGACTTTTTTTTTCATATTTTTTATTCTATTTTCTTGGTTTCTACAAGGAAGATCATAAAAATTGGCATCAAAGGTTTTTTTTTGGTTATTTTGGTATGCTCACACCTCACCCTAATGGGATCTTGGTGAAAAAAAGTGGTGAAAGTAATGGGTACTAATAATTTTGGGCCAAATTTTTTTATTATATGTATTATTTTTATAGGTTAGAAACCCTTTATGGGGAGATTTAAAATATTACATAAAGCTATAATTTTTGGCTAAACAAGTCTTGGTATGTGGAAAAGGGTGAGTCCTACAAATACCTAGGCCTTAGATAATGATTTTTAAATATTGAAGCTTCCACATATGTTTGATATATTTGACTCACTTATGATTTAGGATAAATTTATCCCTATCAATCCATTGACCATCTAATTATATGGTTGAATGGTAAATAATTAGCCCTACGAAGTAATTCTCTCTATACCTTAGAAACATAATATTGTAGCTTTGGGTGAGGTTTCATCCCCTATGGTTAGGATCTAAAATATTAAGCTAGATCAATATTTATAAATGAGATAATTATATTAGAGAACATATAACTCAAACACACCCTATCTGAGTTATCCCTTAATTTACTTGTTATGTTTTACAAATCTACTTTAGGGAAGATAAATACAGCAAAAATGATAAAGGCATATTGGTAAAATGAGTGTAACTAAGAATTTTTTGATACCTGTTTGATAAAACAAGTCCAAAAAAATCACTTATTATTTGAATTTTATTTCTTTTTTTTTTACTATTCATTTTGCTATAATTTTTTTGAATGTCAAAAACCCCACAATGGAAAAGATGCAAGGTCAAATCTCTCAAGATATTTCCTTAGAGAATTTAGATGAGGAAATTAATAAAATGTAGATAGCACAATCCACTATACTCTAAAAAAGTGTCCAAACTAAATAAGTTAGATCTAATTGATGACTTGGACAATAGACTGATGGGATAAAATGTTGAGTATAATACCATTAGCTAAAATAGTGTAATTTTTTTTAATATTGGGTAACACTATCATAATAACCCATCATACTCTTAGTCACTATAGTGTATACCTTGGCTAAGATTTATGAAATTCACTAGAGATAACCTTGTTAGTTAGTTGTATGAGGTAGATCAATATTTTTTTGGTCATCAAACTCCCATAGATCATTTTTTTAAATATATTTATTCAACTTAGAAGATGAATTTATTCAATGGTATAAATGTTTAGAAATGACACATGTAACACTCACATGATATGAGTTTGTTAAATAACTTATTATTTGATTTTTCCTAGTGTATATGAGGACTTGAGTAGAGCACTGACTAAATTAAGGTAAACTCACTATGTCTATGATTACCAAACCCAATTTAAAAAACTTAAAAATGAAATAAAATCCTTAAATGAGGAGTTTTTCCTAATTTTATCCATCATTAGATTGAAACAAGACATTTGCATTAAGGTCAATATGTTCAACCCCACTAATTTTATTAAAGTGGTTGTTTTGTCTAAATTAGATGAAGAAAAATATGCAGCCCAACACCATTTCTATAATCTACCAGTATGAAGAAACCCTAAGTTGTTTCAACCCAAGCCAAATTAGGACACTCTACTACCTCCAATAAAATTCTTGGTGCATAAGTAGATGGACACTCAAAAATCAAAAAGACTATGCTAAAAATATGATGAAAAATATGGATAGGCCATTTATATGTCAAAGATAAAATATATCTCCTAGATGTGGAGACACCTTCCATGCCTAACATACAAGATGACTCTGAAGAAGAATGTTATTAGGAATAAATAGAAGAGAATTATCCAAGTGAAAACCCTTCTCCAAAATTTTATTGCATGATTTAGTAGGGATCAAGTCTCCTCAAACTATGAAGATATCGGGTTACTTTAAGTGGGGTTGCCTAACTATCCTCATCGACTTCAAAATAACTCATAACTCTATTGACCCTTGTGTGGTAAAATAAGAGACTTATTATGTGTATCCATGTGAATATTTTGAGGTGATAATGCTAATTAAGGATCATTACATTAAAAATATAATGTTTGGAATATCCAAATCTCCATGTGTGATTAAAATATTAAATATGATTTGTTTTTCCTATCATTAGGCATATCATCTTGGGATCTCAATGTATTTTCTTATTTGGACCCATCTTTTGGGAATTACGTAAATTATGGATAAAATTACAATATAAAATACATTATAAAATTAATTAAAATATAACTCACTCAAATAATTAGTTATCCCACTATGGTTAAGCTAGTAAAAATGGGTTCTTTATGGGTTGTAGCTCAGTTTTGTCCAATTTGTATAACAAAGATAGGAAAATAAATAGAATGTGTATAATTTAATTGTAATATTATTTAAATAACCTCAAGGATTACCTAAGGTGCTTAAATTATCACATAATTAAATCCATAATGGGTAGTTAGTTGCTAAACATTTAACCATATCGATATTGTTGCATGTAGAAAAATGATATTGAGAAGATGGTCCAAGAATTATTATCAGCCAATCAATTTTCAACCCATAATCCTCCCTAATAATCCTTATTAATAATAAAAACAAGTATTTAAGGTTTTACATTGGTTTTCATGAGCTAAAAAAAATCATAATCAAGTAAAAACTCCCCATAATAATGATTAAAAAATCACCAAACAAATTGTAAGGGGCTTCCTTCTTCTCTAAGTTAGATCTAAAATTTGACTACAATCATATTTGATTACAATAAGAGATATTCTAAGTTAAAATTTCAAACTTATTATGGTCATTATGACTTCTTGATGATGGCTTTTGGATTCATGAATTATCCATCAATATTTCAAAGTATAATGAACTAGATTTTTTAGCCTTAGTTTCAAAAATTAATCTTGGTTTTATTTGATGACATTATAGTATAAAAAACTATGGGAAGACCATCTACAACACATGGACCATAACTTGAATATATTGACCAACAATCAGTTAAATTCTCCAAGTGATCATTTTTAACTATAGAGGTGGAATACCTCGATCATATTATTTGAGTAGATGGGGTTATATTGGATCCCAAGAAAATTAAGGACATGAAACACTAAAAAATATTATGGAGGTTTTAGGTCTAACTAGTTATTATCATAAAATCATGAAATACTATGGTAAAATTGTATTCATTTGAATGCCATGTTATAAAATATTGCTTTCACCTAGTCTAAACTAGTAAAGTGTGTATCTCCACTACTTAAATAAGCCATGTGTATCATACTTATGTTAACCTTGTTGGATTTATATAAACCAATCATAATTTACAGTGATACTTTAAGGATAGGAATTAGTGTAGAACTATTAGAAGAGGGATGAATCTTGGATAAGAATTGGTGTAGAACCGATACAAGAGGGACAAACTTTGGAGTTTACTAGCAGAGCATTGAGAGGAAGGAATCTATAAAAATACACTTATGAGAAGGAAATGTTAGCCATTCTCGATGTTATAGATTACTATAAACTATATCTATTACACAAACATTTTTACATTAATATATATTACCACAACTTGAATAAATTATTAGAAAAACACTTCTCATCAATAAAGTAAAAAAAATGGGTTACTAAAATCTTGGGATATGATCATGAAAATATATATAAGGAGGGAAAGGATATTGTCATGGTCAATGTAATATTTATCAAATCTTAATACCTATGATCCTTATGTGATTTGTCCTTACCATATTTAGACTAGTTGTAAGAAGTTTAATAAGAGTGAAATTAGGGTGCATAGTTTCAAAAACTCATCCATCATCTCACCACCAAACACACAAGAAAACTAGGGTGTTGTTTAGATGGATACTACTTACGTTATCAAAAGAAGATCATGAATTTTATAATTTTGCCTCTTTAGGAAAAAATTTCTTAAAAAATACATGTTTAATCCATGGTGGGTCATTATAAACTATTAAATACATATGCAAGATACAAAATACATGTTGATGTGGGTTTTATGAATATCCTCAAACTTTAAAGGGTATACACCCTCTCGTTTTAGGACCTATGATTAATCACCCCAAGGTAAAAACTATGGGTATTCAATTTTTCAAATAACCACATGGTGTAATAGGGTGGAACATAATGGTTTGTTACATTAGATAGTTCAAATATGACTAAAATTCTAAACCTACAACCTATAACCTAAAATTATCCAATGTGCAAAGGATTATGCATAGATGATTTCGGATAAAGTGGATCAGATAAAAAAAAATTAAAAAAAGAAGGTAGGGTAAGGCACAAAATAAGTCATTTTATGTTTTATTTGGAATACAATCCCTCTCAAGCTAGTTGGCTATGTGAGATTGAACATGCACAATTTACCAATGCTTATTATACACCAGTTATAAGCATATACCATAACAAACACAATATTGATTCTAAAGAGCAAGATAATTTAAAAATGAATATATGACCATAATTCAAAATATATTGCTAGTAAATAATTTCTCAAGTACATCCAAATAAAAAAAATGTGAAAATCATGAATAATAACCATAAAGCTAGTCAAAATAACATATAGCTTAATTTAACCTCTAAAATAATACATACATCACTTCACATTTCACACAAAAATATTAACTTAACATAAATTAAACAAAACAATAATAAAAGTGCAAAGAAAATAAATTAACATAAATTGTTTTAGACACATTTATTAACATTCAATCTTAAAAAATGTACTTCCTTATATGCACTTAGCTCATGTCGTATTCCATGGTATTTTGATTGCCCTTCATTCACTTTTTTATGTATATGATCCATTTATACAAGAAACTAATGATCTCAAAATGTCCTTATTTCTCATTATAAATATCTCAAGCTTATCCCTTGATTGATCCATACTTCTATCTCAACCATCTTTACTCCTTAGATAAGATTGTACCATTTGGACTATCTTGCTCCCTGGTCCTATCTAGTTCCACCAATTGCATCCTCCCATCAAATAATGGATAGTTTTAAAATTTCTAATTCATGTAACAAGTTTTTCCACATTTTTATAAATCCACATCCAAAGGAATTAATTGATCACTATAAATACATAATTTCAAGTAATTTTGCACACAAGAGGCTCACACATGGAATTTCACTAGAACATCTAATTGAAATTGAGATAAAGACATCTATTTTTCCAATATATAGTCAATAAAACCCTAGTAGCCATGAGATAAGTATACATACACTTCCAAAGGTCATATTTCATCGTTGAAGCACATAAATACACCATAATTACACAAGCATTTAACATTATACCATTATTTCACACATATCACCATAGCATGGGAAAACTGCATGTAATTTGATCATCCTTCAAGTATTGGTATGTAGGTAGTAATTAAGATAGGGGGTATCGAGGTTTAACATAAATTCATCCACTAACCCCTTTTCTATTTTATTTTTTTATCATTCATGGTCAATTGAGCTAGGGTTACAACTGAAGAAGAAGGCACACAATGGTTTTCATGATAGATCAAGATCTCCAACATAATTTAATAAAACAAACATGGAAAGTAAACCTATCATATCAGTCATAGAGTATAGATCCTCACAAGACACTAATGCACCTTAAGGGTAATAACATAGAGTATATATAATTCTAGCTTTAATGTCTTAGATTAGATTGAAACATTGTTCTTGATTCATAACATCATCATAGAGCCTCTCAGTCAATTTTATAATTTCTATCCTAGCAATGCATTGTCTAATTTCTATCTAAGTAATTTGTCTATGTTATTTCCCCTTTTAACATATTTAAAAATTTAATAAATTTAAAATCAATTTGTGTCATCTATTACATATCTGTAACATTCTGATTTTATAAAAGTTTATCTAATTATGTAATTAATTCATTTATTTATAAAATTTGATAAAACATATTGGTGAACCCACTTCTTATTAAACATTTACTAAAACCGTAGCTTTCCATTATGGTTTCCTTCTATTTTAGCATTTTTATTAGAGTTTCATATTCAAGATTTCTAAATTCATCATGATCATAATGATTAAATCTATTTATCATTTCTTAATTCAAATTTTTTTAGTGTCATTTACATGTTGTTTCCATATAATATGTAATACCTTTAATTTTGATGTAAATCCATGGATTCATCATTTAATAGTAAAGATAAAATTCATCACAACTCAATAACCTAATAATAAACCACACTATGTTGATTTTTTTACATGGTTTAATTTTACTTTGTGCCTATTACTACTACATGTCAGAAAGCATAGTTTATTTCATCCCTCCCACTCTTAGACCTCTAAATTACCTTAGCTACAATCTTGCCTCTACTATTTTCCCTAGAATTATAATATATCATGTGGTTCATGTTGTTATCATTAAAAGAGGTATGTATATGTGATAGGATAATCAAACCTAAAGATATAATATTATTGATCAAATTAATAGTATGAAAACCAAGGTTTATATCTTAAAGTTACTTCAAAATTCAAACATGTATAATGATATTTTATATATAGCATTGCATGACATTACTATTCTAATAAATGTTAAACCAAAATATTTTAAATATATCATTAACACACTATAGTGGATAAAAAAGTCTTTATCTTTTGAAAATAAGATTTACCACCACATCACATCATTAATAAATATTTATATTTATACATTCAACTCAAAATTGATGACATGGGTGTTAAACTAGTCTTAGTTGTTAATGGCTTAGGATTGAATATTTACAATATTTATTTTATCCAACTCCTAAATATAAATTTTGAGAATTTATAGTATTTAATATGTACATTAGAGGTTTTTAGAACATTCTTCACAAGGTATTGGGATAGATAACATTGATCATCACACTGAAACCTAGAACTATTACTACACATTGTCAAGTCATGTCTAATGATCGTAATTACAACATTTTGTTGGAAAGCCATATATTTGTGATATGTAGGTATTACCTTCCACTTTAAATTCATATTTTAAGTTTAGTTATAAGGGTGTATATATACATTACCTATGGATCATGAACCATTTAAGTATTGTCAAGTAATTTAGTTTATGAAGAATTATGTCCCTTAAGTGGTACAACCTACTATTCTCAGTTTTACCATAATTCCTATAATTACACAGATAACACCTTCATCTAATTATAAAAATTAAAAGTAATGTGGTTTTGGACTAAATTATTTTTTTTAAAATGGGTTACAAAGGACATAGATTAGGAAAGTATGCACATGGAAATCTTCATCTCCTTAAGGAATATACTCATAAATGTAAACAAGGCCTTAGTTACATAGATCATTTAGGTAATTCCAACTCAATTACATATGTACCTAGACATATAACTTTTTAAAAAAATATTAAACAAGCCAAGAACTCAGTCAATCATGTATATATGTTATCAATTTTATACCCAAAACTTATTAATGATTATGTTTCACTAGATATATTGAAATTGGATGAATTATATAATGATGAGTCTCTACTAGAATATTTAGGATACTATGATAATTTCCATCCATTCTATCATAATAATAGGTTTCTTCATTCCACAAATGATTATGCATTTTTTTATGAGGCAAACATTACATAGGATTATGTCACAATTGATGGACTCAACATGAATCCTAATACACCTTATATTGATGATAGATCCACACTTATAAATGAAGATATAGTTTAACTTAATTATGGAACAAATACAAATATGAGAATAGTATATTAGGCTACTACACTTAAAAATGATGAGGATCAATCAATCAATCAAGCATTACATTATTTTATTGAGATATTTACTTGGGCTTAATCTGATATGCCAAGCATTGATCATTTAGTTATAGTACATTAGACCACACTCTACCCAAATGCAAAACTAGTTAAGTAGAAAAAACACAAAATGCATATAAAAGTTGTGTTACTAGATAAATAAGAGATTCAAAGATAATTTGATACAAGTTTTACTTGACTCATGGCTTACCTATAATGGATGAAATATTTTTTTGGTACTAAAACTTAATGGGAAAATTTGATGTTATTCAGATTCTAGAGATTTAAATAAGGCTTTCCTTAAATATGATATCCCACTACCCAACATTCTTATGATTATGAATTACACCATTATATATTAGATGTTATCATTCATGGATGGATTTTTTGGTTATACCAAATCCTAATTTCCATGGAGAATAAATAGAAAACATCTTTCATCACACTATGGGGAACCTTTTGTTACATAGTGATGCCTTTTGGAACACATACCAATAATCAATGGCACATACTTTTTGTGACTTCATTCATAATATAGTATAGGATTATGTGGATGATTTATTATAAAGATAAAAATAGAGAAAAGATCATGCAACTAACTTATGGCATATTTTTGAGTGACTACAATAGTATAATATATTTCTAAATTGAAATAAATTTGTTTTTGGCATAATAATAGGTAATTTTTTTAGGATTTATTATATCATAATAAATTATTTAAGTTTATCCCAAAATATTTAAATTTATTATTGATATGCCTCCACCTAAAGGATTGAAATAACTTTGATATTTTTAAGTCAAAATTTAATAAATATGACACTTTATCGCCTATCTAGAAGATAAGACACAAGATTTTAAGAAGTTAATTAAAAAGGATATAAAGTTAAAATGGGACATAAAATGACAAGTTCACTTTGAATCACTAATATATTACTTATGGAATCTACCTATTCTCATGCCTTTGATACTAGATAGAACTATTATATTATGCATTTGTGCTATACATCATGTGTTAGGTTCTTTACTCACAAAATATGATAACAATCACAAATAATGAGACATATATTATATTATATACACACTTGTTGATTATGATCACAATTATACTACAGTAGAAAAAATGTGTGGTTCTTGTTTTCACCACTAAAAACTTCAACACTATATGACTAATAATTAAATTAAGTTATTATGAATTTTGATCCATTAAAGTTTTTTGTGTCAAAATATAATTTGTTAAGACATATTAAAAAATTGGTAATATTTCTCATGAAATTTGAATTAAAAATTATACTTAAAAATTTGATAAAAATTTAAGTTATTATGAATGCTAATACATTAAGTTTCTTATGTAAAAATATAATTATTTAAGACATATATAAAAATGGTTAATGTTTCTCATGAAATTTGATTTAAATATTATACCTAAAATTTTGATAAAAGGTCAAGTTATCACATACTAGTTAGTTTTTTCTCCATTATCCCTCAAATATACTTTTAAAGATGATTTCACAACATATAATATCACAAATGGATACATGGATAATTTTTTTTATGGTTAAAAATTCCCATTAGGTGTTGGTGTAAGAATTTTTTTTATTACTCCATAAGGAGAGCCTATTCTATTTACATACAAATTAGGTTTTTCATGTAAAAATAATATCATAGAATATGAGGCATTAATTTTGGTCTTGTACACCACTCATAATTTAGAGACAAAATATATTAAGATATGTGGGGATTCATAATTGGTTGTTAATCAAGTTACAATTGTTTATGAGATAAAAGAAGAAAAACTAATCCCTTACAAAAATATGGTACAATGTTTACATGCACATTTCAATAATTTTTCAATTGAGAATACTACACAAAATAATAATTGTCATAAAGATGTAATATATAGTACATCATATTAATACCAATTTACATTAATTATGATCAAGTAATCTTTACTATATGGTGTTAAAAATTTACATTAGTTTCAGATTCATATCTAGTAGCTTTATTAGTCTTGGCAACTATGTGCAGTGTAAAAGGCTTAGAATGGTTCTCTCATGTATATAAATTTTTGAATAAATAAATCACACTATATAATTTTAACATAAATTATAATCACAAAGTACAATTATATGTATTCTAGTATGTTATTATTAGAGGGAATTTGTTTAATCGATCACTTAATGGATAGTTACTTTGATGCTTAGGTACTAATAAGGCTAAGTCATAAATTCAATAGGTACATGATAGTGAATGTGGTATACATTTCAATGTAAAAATAATGCCACAAAAGCTACTTTATCTAGGTTACTACTAGCCTACTATGGTAAATGTATGTCAAGAATATGTGAAACTATGAAAAAAGTACCAAAGGCACAACAATCTTAACCACATCTCTTCACATGAATTACAACCTATCATTTTGACTTTGTTATGAATTTTGGGGTTTGATTCAATATCCACAATAATCAGTGAAAATAAATTTATAATCATAGCTATTGAAAATATCATGAAATGGGTAGAAGTTATACCATTACAGTCCACTATAAGAGAGGACATATGTTGATTCTTGATGACACACATCATATCTCACTTTGTTTTTATTTTAGATATAATTTTAGACAATTGGACATCATTTAAGAAAAAGACTATCAATTTTTTTGCACTAAATATAAGATTCAACACACATTTTCTACTCCATATTACGCTTAATGTAATGGATAGGAGGAAGTTACAAATAATACTATAAATAAAATCTTGAGCAAGGTAGTTACTAAATTTGATGATGACTAACATAATCAAATATTTTATGCACTATAGGCTTATTGAATTAGTATCCACACACCCATGAGGACTATTCCATATTCTTTGGTCTATCAAATAGAATCCATACTTATACTAGAATTGGTAATTATATATTTATGAGTATCCATAAAAGAGCTTATTACATATTATCAATATAGAGAGAAACACTTAGTTATAAAAAATAGACAATAAACACATACATGTGGCATAACATGTGAGAATATATCATAATTACATTCATAGAGCATAACAAAAGAATTCACAATAGAGATTTTGAGGTAAGAAACTTGGTTTTAAATAAAAATCCAAGGAATGCCAATGCAATGGAACAAACCAAAGGAAAGTTAAAGAATAATTTGTTGGGTCCATATGTGATTATAGAAAAGTTAATCATAAAATTTTATCATCTAACTTCACTTGAAGGTAAGGTAGTCAACAATCCAATGAACATTATGCATTTATGATGGTTCTATACTTGATCATTTTAAATAATAAAAATACACATATATATTCAAAAAAAAAACATTCTAGAAAATTTAAAAAATAGGACCTATGCTTGATTTTTGTAGTTAATTTGTGCTCAACATACTCAATGTTTCTTTATATATTTATTTTATATCAAATGTGTTTCACAATTTTACTTGAGTGAATGCAAAACATATAGGTTACCATTACCTACACCATTGCAAGTGATTTAATTATCTCAAACTTAGAATTTGTAAACATACAAAATCACTCTACCTAGATAATAATGCACCATGTTGTTGTTCAATTTTGTTAGGCTTGTCTTAGTGAACACATGCTATAAATTCTCAAATATAAACTAGTTATAGGCCTTACACAACTTATTCAGACAACATCAATTTAAATGGGGGCATCTCATACATAGATTCTTTCATTATTGTCTATCCCTTATTATTCATACCTAATTTATTTACACTATGAAAGACTTATCGATATTGCTTAATTGCATTCACATTGTTATATTATTGGATACTTGAGTTACTAAATATATTGATTTTATAAGTTACTTATGTTGATTAATTACATTCACTCATACTTATTTCTCATGTTTGCTTTCCCACTTCATGTCGTATGTGTATTCACTATTTTAGATTTCAAATATTTAAACATTTCCTTGTGTGTGAATCTAAGCTTATGGTATGTTTATCTTATTTCATGAGTGTCATTTGAATAAATGCCTTTTATGTGGCCCTTTGGCCTTCTTTTGCATGTTTTTAGTACTTTGCATGTACTCTTTATGTGTGTGCATCATGGCCATGACATATTTTTGCTTAGTTTTTGATTCCATGATGGACTCATGAATATTCCAGATTTATATGTGGTTATATTTATCTTTTAGTAATTAATTTTTATCATTTTTATGGGTGTTTCATTGTTAACATCTATCTTTCTAATGTCACTATGTATACTTGTTTCCAAATGCATATTATATAAAATTTTAGCTCAATTTAAATATGATGATTCCATGATCCTCCATGTTATCATTAACACTCAAATTTACATCTTTTTCACAACATTTCTCACATAAATTTTTATTTTGAGTTAATTTATTGTGCAATCTCCACAACTCACCTCAAAAGAGGGAGCATACATAGTGGCTTGTCTTAGATACTAAGCTCTAACAATAAATTACACAAACATAAATTTAGATTTTTTACATAGTTGATCATGATTCATACCCAACAATAACTAGACAACAATGATCTATTATAACAAAGGTGTAGGCTCGCCATGTCCAAAATAATGCATTATTGTCCCAATAAATAGAAAACAATAATTTTCATAAACTCTTAGAATCATAGTCAGTACTAAAAAAATTTCAATAGATGTTTTGCTCATAAAATCACATGATATTACTCAATTCCAAAATACATATACACCCAAATATCATATTAGGGGCATGTTCACGACACATGCCACCTCCATGCTCAGTTTTTGCATCATATTTATAAATAGAGTAGTAATACTTGTCATTATCTATTTTGTATACACCATAATCAAATCATGTTATATTTGGCACCAATTTTACACTAGTTTTTTCACTATAAAAATCTATTGTACATGCACAATTTAATCTAATTTCATCCATGAAAAATAAATCTCCAAGGGTTCTACCCTCTCCAAACACCATTGTTTTACACCATAAAAACACAACAATCCATGTACCTAATCAAGTGTATTCATTATTTTTTAGTATATCTATAAGTTTATTTTATTTAATTATTAATTTATATCTTAAGTAAGGACTTATTTTATACATGTTTCTTTCAGGTTTTTCATAAAGCATAGTTGAAAATTATGGCATACCTTCAAGACTATTCTTTGTTAGGTACACAGTTTCTACTTTAACTCTAGTAATTTCACCTTTTATATATTACAAGACTAAAAGGGGGAAATATAGACACATAAATTAAAATTTAAGCTAAAAAAATGTACTTTTGATCAGTCATTATATTCCCTTAGCTCATGTTTCATTCCATAGTCTTTTTATCACCCTTCATGTTTAATGCAAATGACCCATTCCTAAAAGAAACTAATGATATAAAAATCTCCCTATTTCTCATTCTAAACAAATCAAGCTTATCCCATAAATAATCCATACCTATACCTTATCTATATTTTATCCTTAGATAAGGCCATGCCATTTAGACAATCCCACTCCCCAATCATGTCTAGTTCTACCAACCATGTCCTTCTACCAAATAATAACTAGTTGCTCAAATTCAAATTCATGTAATAGGTCATCCTACATGTTTAAAAAGCCCCATATGAATGAATTACTAATTAATCACTACAAGGACATAAATTTAATTCATTTTACACATAAGAGACTCACACATGTAAAATCACTAGAACGTCTAACTACACATTAAGATAAAGGCATTTATTTTTCCCAATACAAAGTCCATACAACCCTAGTAGATATGACATATGTCTACATACACTTTAATAAGTCACAATTCATTATTGAAACACATAAATACACCAAATTTTCATAAGGATATATCATTAAACCAATATTTCAACATACCATTATAGCATGGGATAACTACATGTTATTTGATCCCTATTCAAAGTATTGATATGTAGGAATTGCTCAACATAGGGGGTTTTGAGGTTTAACACAAATTATACCACTATCCCCTTTTTGGTTTTATCTATTTAGAATTTATGGTCAATTGAGCTAGGGTTAGAAGTGAATAAGAAGGCACACAATTGTTTTTGAAAAAAATTGAGAGCTCCTACATAGTTTAATAGAACACACATGTGAAGTTTGTATACGTAGAATATTTTTAAAATTCTATCACTTACTGACACTTTGTATCTTGCATTAACTCATAGAGTCTTAATATCTTTAAGAAAACACCTTAATGGGTGCACCAGGAAAGGGGTGGGTAGACCATTGATGCTTCATAAGATTGTTTTCCCTTTTTCCACTTGCCATCTACACACTTGTCTTCTAAAAACATTTACCTTAAGCTTATTCTTCTTAATCTTACCCATTCTAAACATTTATCATATAATTATCCTCCTTTTTATTTCCTTGACCCCCTTTTGTTAGTTGACTATACTAGGTTGACTAAGTTGACCTTGTATAGTTTTTAGCCTCTGATTACTATATAGGGTCAACTAGGTTGACCCTATACTATTTTTGGGTATTTTCACTTAATTTTTTTATCAACCCTTTGGCTGACCTAGCTCAGAACCTAGTGAATTATCTCTTGAAAACATATAGGGTTGACTAGGTCGATCTCTTACAATTGACATATTTGAAAACATTTAGGGCAAAATCTACCTATATATACAAGTTTATTTCCAACCATTTGAGAATAGAAAATTGAAGAATAATAAGTGTGAATTAACATCTACTTATTGACCATTCTACTTGAGAAATAAATCTTAAGGTTCCATAATTTATTTGGAGATATGGATCTTATCTTATGGAGAAGTCTTTTAGATGCATAGATAGGTTGTGTAGCCTAGAGATGATTTGTCTTTGTTATCCTTACATATCATAACAATATATTTTGAAGCACCTTGGCCAAGGGAGAGATTGAGGCTCATCAAGTTTTTCTTCAAGGTAAGTATTGCTAACTTTATTTCTCCTTTGTAAGAGTATATAGATAATGTATTTGTGCTTCTTTCCCATGCATTAGGATTTAATAGACATTGACATGAGTATATCTATTCTATGCATGTTTAGTTTATTTTATTTTTTTTCTAACCCCCACTTTGTGCGACAAGCTTTAGTGTGCACTATATTGGATTTACTTTTTTTTTATTATAATATAGTGATTATCAAAGCTTAGGACTCTTTTAGGGTTGTTTCATGATTGTGTTAGACTTTAGGATTTGGAACCCTTCTTATCATGGTGTATTATGATAATTTATCCCCTAATCAGGTCTAGTATATCCCCATCTTATTCATGCTCTTGCTTAACAAATGTATTCCCAATTAGAAGTGTAGGTATGCTCTATCTTCTCCGAGTTAGGATTAATTTATAGACAAGATGCATTTTTGATTATATACATTATGGTGAACCTGATTTTAACTAACCCTTGTAGGATTTTTTCAATTTATTTCATTAATTTTTATCATATATTTTTCATACTGGGTCAACTGCATCGACCCATCTCTAATTTTTATGCATAGGTTTTCATGAGGGTACTAAATTAACTCAAATGACCTAGTACAAGGTTTCAAATTTTCATACTTCCAATCCAAAATACTATTTCAACCCATTCAACCATGTACATTTTCAATAATCCTATTCAACATACTAGGTCATCTTGGTTGACCCTATATATTCTAGGCACCAAATAACAAGTTTTTACAAATATTGATTGACCCAGTCAACCTAGATAGCAGAATTTGTAATCATATAACAAGGTTCTTGAATCAAAATATTCATTCTCTATATCTCTAATCCATTAGGGTTCCTTTCTATCTCTCTATCTCTTTCTTTACAGTCTTTATTTTTACATTTTGCAGTCTTTAAAATTGCCCTTACATAGTCAACTAGATCGACCTAGTTCTATGTTTTATGTGTTGTTAGGATAACTAAGTCAACTTTGTTGACCCTATTAATTTTTAGACCTTGATTCTGTAGTATAGGATTGACCTTGTCGACCCTATTATGTATTTTTTTCATACACTGTTGACTATATCAACACTGTACCTTGTTTCAAAGTTATAATTAACCTTATATGTCAGTAATTAATGTACACTTTCATTTCTTATTACTTGCATTATTATAATAGATCACATAGTTTAATTAGGTGGTTTTTTAATAGATCATTTAGTTTCACTATTTTCTATTTTATTCACACATGACCAAATCATAAAATCTAAACAAGCATTTTAATATTTGTCTACCCAAGGCCAACCTACTTAGATTTCATCACCAAGGGGGAAGCTGAATTAATGTTATAATAAAGTATAAAGTGTGTTTAATGGTATATTATGCATAATCACCTAACACCCTTATCATTTCAATGTGTGAAGTAAGGGGGTAGGCCTTAATACCAAGCCTATATCATTGCCACTACAAATCCCTTTCAGCCCAAACTACTTGGAACCATCCTTAGATTGTCTTCTACTTCCTTGACTATAGACAACTTCCTATCACATTTAAAAACATATTATAATAATATAATAAACATTTAGTTTGATCAGTTAGTTAACTATTTTACTTTCCAAGTTGATTACTTGCTATTTAATCAATTGTATCTTGTATTGAAAAAACTTGCATTAGCCAGAGTTGGTATAAGGTTTTGTGTTATGTGCTTCAATTGGATTGGATAGTGTTGATCCAATTGATTTTTTGTTTCCCTTTAGTTATTAATTTTCAAATTACTTACAAAAATTATCTTATTTTAATTCACAATCTGTTATAGGATTCTTAATTTTCCCTATTTATTGTACTAGGTTGACCCAATTTACCCTATACCTTTTTCTAGCCTCTGTTCATTGTACTGAATCAACCCAATAGATCCTATACTATTTATAGACCATGTTTAATCTTTTTCTGTCCTCTATTTACTATGATGGATTGACCCAATTGACCCTTTACTATTTATATACCCTCTTTCTATACTAGGTTGACTTAGTCAACCTTGTACTATTTCTATCATATCTTGTTTACTTGCTTTCTTTCTTTCCCTTCATCATAGAATTTATACTTGATGAAAACACTTAGTTTCAATCAACAAAAATGATAAATTTGACCAACCCTCATAGGGTCTCCCATAGACAAATTAGAGATCCTCTCTTAGATGCTAGTAATGTTTATATTTCCACTTGCACAATTAACTATGGGACCCCTCTAATACCTCTTCATAGCATAATCCTCTCTTCTCATTATAAGACCAACATAAATTAGAGTATACCCCCTAAATGCTCTTCTTTATCTCTGAATTTCCTTAACATTGAGTAAAATATCCTTCTACTATTTACAAAATTATGATTAGTGATCAATTTGAAGAGTCTCATTCACCTTCTCCTACATTCTCAACTAGATTTTGGGGTAGCACTTTCTTTTATTCTCAACTCTTCCTTCAATTATGATCCCTTCTCATACCATGACCTCTTCTTCTCTAACTTCCTCCACCTCCATGCCTAGTATATCCACTAACGTAGAAGGTTCTACATCTAGTGGGCCTCTCATAAGATCTATTATCCTTAATCATTCCACTAGTGCATTATTTTCTACCCAAAGTAATCATTCTACTAGTGATTCTTCTTTTCAACCATTCACTAGTCTATCTTTTGCTACATAAGTAAATTTTTTCCACTAGTGCCTCACATTCTCATAATTACTCTCAAGCTCCTATCAACATCAATAGTGGTACACAACCCACTAATACCACATTTAATGCTTTTAATAATGCTAATCAAACACATCAACTATTGTTACAAACACTCAATCAAATGAATACCTTTAGATTTTATAACACAAATCAAATGATGAGAATGTAAAACCACCTTCTCAATATTCAAACTCATCCTCAACCAATGGCTCATGGCACACATAACTATAATGTTACCCTTTCTCCTCTTTAATATTCTCAAGGAAATATCATTCCTCAACCTCTTTTGGTCAGAAAAAACCATTAATCATATCCAAAATGAACCTCTCACTACTCAAATTGATAACATTGATATAGGAGGCATCACATCTACAATTTCTTATAATGGATCAACCAATCCCACCCTTCATCTTACAACATTTGGAAATCTTTATAAGAATTGGGTCAAATTGAACACCTTTGTCGCTACCAAAATCTTAGCCAAAACTCTCATAGGGGATGCCTTGGATTGGTATAACCAACTTATAACTCATTCCATTACTAGTTTAGAGGATTTAGTGAATGCTTTAGTTCAATAATTCCAAACTAGTGATCTTCCCTAAAACACTTTGGCCCACTTCATAAATTGAAAACAACTTGAAAATGAAACTACTCAAGCCTTTGTTAAAAGGTGGAAAACTTTATAAAATGTGAACATAACATGGTTTATGATAATATTTTTTATCTCTTTACCAATGCCCTTTTTCCTAAAATTAAATATCAAGGCTGCACTCTCTTTCCACATATATTGAAGGAGGATATTGACCAAGCTAAATGACAAGATTTTATTATGCATCAATTCGAGCCACCCCAACCTTCTACAAGTCCTCATCTCTTACTTAATAATAATAATTATAATGTTACCAATGATGGTGTTACAGATTCTTATGACACCATTCACAATGTTCAAGCTGTCATTCCTACCCCTTCATCGGAACCAACTCCCCCTTCCCAAAAATATACCAATCCTCACTTATCTTCACCAAAAAATATTAATATTCATAAACATATATTCTCAAATAAATTGATTAAGCTTTTATCTAGGTATCTTTAATGAGAACATGACCTTACCCATCCTATGAAATCCTAGTATGATCCTAACAAGTTTTGTTAGTTTCACACTAGTTGGGGTCATTCTCATGAGACCTATAGACAACTTCATAATTTAGATATGAAATTTTTTCTTAGTCCTAATTCTGACCATGATTCTATCCTTCAAAATCATTAATAATCTTATGAAATTGCTTTCAAGTACTATAAATCACATGATAAATATCAATCTTTAAACCAAGAAAATGTTCATTTGGCTATCTACAAAGACCCTCTTCCTAATCATCAACCTATTTAAGACAACCAAAATCAAGCTACCCCTTCCACCAATAATGTATAAAGTCTTTTTGAACCCACTTTTAAAGATAATGTGGTTAACATGACTAATATGAGAAGGGTGGTTGTTTTTATCGATTCCCAACCTATCTACACTCCTTCATATCAAACATATTGTGTTATCCAAGATTCTTCCCCAAGTCATTTAAATGAATTGGGGTAAGATTCCCTTATTACTTTTTATGATCAAATTTTTTATTCTCCCTTGTATAACACTTCCTATTCTATTTATACCACTCTTCCATCATCTTCTAACACTAATAATACTCAAATTTATACTAACACTTATTCTACCTAATCTCAAAATCAACTTGAACCAGATACTTCCTCATCACAACATAATTTACAACCTTATTCTATGCCTTCTTCTTCTTATTATCAACATAAATTCCAATGCACTTTAGCTCCTCCTTCAAAAGACCTCCTTAATCATTATGCACCTATATCTAACAACCTTATTATGGGTTATCATGAGTGGGATCGCATCACAGATTTTACTAATCTCATATCCTAGATTTTGTTCCTTGAGCTTATGAGGAATCATCCAAATCATAGAAATCATGTTATGTAATTATTGTTTAAAATGGATGTCCCTCATCCTCCCCTATCAGGATGGGAGGTAGCCTTATCTAGATTCAAGGACAATACATTACAATAATGTGAAGAGATGTCTATCAACATTGATGAAACTATGGACACTTATATTTCCTTAAATTTTCATATAGCATCTATGATTCTTGATGAGATTTTACTTCATGAATATGATCCTCCCTTTTTTATTAGTGTCTAAATAGGTGATATCCAAGTTAATCATGGATTGATTGATGAAGTTTCTATTACCTATGTTTCCTCTCTAAAATTCATTAAGACCATTGGATATTTTGAATGCAATCTCAAGTCTACACAAAACACCTACCAAGGATATGATAGATGTAAAATTCCTCCTCTAGGTTATGTGTGGATTCCCATTACTATCCCACATATCAGCATCCATGTGAAGGTGTTGACCTTTAACTTTCGCATTTCTTATAAAATATTTATTGGCAGGTCATACACTCACCGTATGAGATCCATTGCATCTTCTACCTGTCAATGCATTGAATTCCCTCATAATGGATCCATTTATAGGATTCAAGGTGACACTAACCCTTAGAAGTTAGAATAATTCCAATATTGTGGTTTCTTCAAGATTTATACTCTTGAACCTTTTCCCAACATTCCATTTCATGAGTCTCAACATCTTAATTTTCCCATTAATTAAAATAGAGGTTACAATGGTCATCCTAAACTCATTAGGAACATTCCTCTTAACCTCTTAGATTATTATGATGATGAGCCCAATTAGATTAACCTAAAAATTAAAAAAATTGATCTCTCACCTCACCTCATCTTGTATCTTCCTACTTCCTTGCAGCCTTATTTTCACAAACCTCTTTGTGATGATATTCCCATAATCTTAACCAAGACTCAACATTCTATTCACCATACTTCCTCAAATGACAAGGTCATCCCTAATTGTGTCATTGATATTTACACCCTAAATTATGATGATGTTTATTCCCTAGATGATTCATTATTAGGTGGTCTTATATAGGCCCATGATACTGAGATTATTTGTTATCATTCTTATTTATTTGAGTCTTTTTGCATATCTTTATGTCTTCTTTCATTTATAGTTCATAATTTTAGTATTTTTACTCTTTATCATAGGGTAGAGATGGCGCCAAGACCTCTAATTTTTTAGGATACTTGTAGGAGTATGCTCATGGATCATGTTATGACTAGGCCTTACTATTTTGATAGGTACCTTGATCACCATAATTGGTTTACTCTTGAGATTAGTGTGACCCACTTTAAACCTTTTTTAGATCCCACTCCTCCCTTAGTAGATCCCTTATTAGATCCCATTCTTTCACATGATATATTTGAACCCCTACTTTCTCTTTCTATAGTTTAGCATGTTCTTACTCCTAGTTTCACTAAGCCTACCCCTACTTCTCATCTCATTGATCCTAGTTATGTTAATTCTCTACCACCACCTTACCTTGGTGATGGTTTTATTCCCTTGCCTCAGATGGCTCTATTTCCCACCAAATGGGTTGATGAGTCTATTTTGACTTCTTCAACTCCTATGAGTTTTTCTCCTAAGACCACTCACAAGCATATATGTTGCTTCCGTAGAACAAATAATCATTATACTACCCATTATCATAGGTTGAGATAGTATATTAATAATTTGCATCCTTCCTCTCCTTCCGAAAACAAAATCATGCCTCCCCTAATGTTTTTACTTAAATATGTTGAGGTGTATTATCTACGGTACCAATGTGGTACCCATCACAATAATCATTGTTGCATCCTTAAACAACCCCTTAAGGATCACCTTATAGTTATTCTTATACCTTATTTTATTCTTCATAAAGGTCATCTCCATAATAATGCTTCTCTTTATTATCATATGGATCCACCTCTAGTGGTTCCATCCCCTATTGTGGTCCCTTCATCACCATCTATGCCTCCACCTATGATTCCTTCAGTTGTGGACCTTCTCTCACCCATGGATCCTTATCCACTAGTGATTCCTAAATCTCCCATAGAGATTGCTCCAATGTATTAGCTAAATCATACCTTACCATTATCCTCCTCAATATGATCCATTGATTATTCTTAATTTTTCAATTGAGGAGTATTTCCCCAGTTTTCATTGAAGATTGATGAGACATTAGCTACAGTTCATATCTAGATTCATAGAGATTTATCTAATGTCTTGGATAATGTTTGTGGGCAGATTTATAAATATTTATAAACACATGCATGGTGATTTTACATTTACATTTTGATTGGACGTGTGCTCCAATTTTATTTTTTATTTATATATTATATCATTTAATGTTATGTCAAATTCATATTTTTCTTATATAGTGATTTTATCTTTTGTATTATATCTTACTTATATTGTCACTTATATTTGCATATGATTGTCTTTATTTATCATTATTTTCTCTTTCTTTCTTGATTTTTTTTCAAAACTTTGTTCTTGTGTCTTTATGATTGCTTTATTATCTCTATTTTTCATAGTTAATCGTCATTATGACTTGGTTATACAAACCCTATTTCCTTTGGTCCTTGTCTCTTTTTACCATGTTATTAGTTAGCCAATAATCTATCTCATTATAATCTTCTTTCACTAATCCACCTTTGGATATCCTTTGTCCCTTATTCATTTTTTATAAACTAAGCATATACATGGTTGAGACTTGAGATCACATGCTAGCTCATTGTTAAGCCTAAGTGTCCTAGTCCATCTTTGTCTTTGGTTACTTAGCTTCCTTTAGCCTTATCCTAAATATCATTCATGTGTATCACTATATCTCTCATGATTGGTCAAAAAAAATCTTTATGGAGGAGGAATCTTAAAAAGCCATAAAAAGTTAAAATCCAAATCATTTTACAAAAAGTAATGATAGAAAATGCAAAAATATTCTTAAAAATCAAATCACACTAAAATAAGTGATTCAAAACACCTCTCCTTCTTTTAGTCAAATCTAAAACTTCATAGTTGGCCTCATGATATAGATGAGGTCCTCTAGGCTATGATAGGCTAGTAGATTATTAAAGGAAAATATATATATATATATATATATATATATATTTTAATGCTACCTACTTTCTCATGGAAGTACCCAATCTTCATAGTAGACCGATAAATAATTAAGGGGTCCTAAAGAATGGAGAAAAAATTATGGGAAGGTAGGTCCATTTTACCTTTTATAGTAACAATATACCTTCATGATTTTATCTTAGTAGCACACTTATATGCCTACAAAGCTTTATGTTTATAGCAAACATGTTTCCTTTGCACATTGATAGTCACTAGTCACTTAGTGTCTTCTCATGTCCTTAGAATGCCTCTTGTCTCCTAAGGTCTTCTCATAAGATGACTACATTATTTTTTTACACTCCCTTCTTAATTCCCTATATCCCTCATATTTCTTCTTGAGAAATATTTTTTTGTCTATTGATCACTCCCCTTGGGATTTCATTTGTGATTTACTTTGTAAGACTGTGGATAGGACCTGATGTTCTTCACAAATTACCACCTTAATTATTATTACCCACATCCTTTATTACCTATTTTTTCCTATTTATTCCACCTTAGTGGTTTTCTCT